>JACJUY010000846.1:45195-76033 GCA_014220935.1 Platorchestia sp. MABIK | reverse complement strand
TATCTTTCACAGGTGTTGATAATGGCTTGAGCTTGAAGCCGAAACGTTCACTAATTAAAATGATTTTTAAATCAGCTGTCTTTGCTATCATTTTTATTATGAGAGAAACTATGTGTACATAGAATATGAGGGTATAGTGAGGTAACGGAATGGATAATGGGAACTGGTGAGCTGTGAGTTGCGAAGCGCAAAGTATCATTCGTATTTAAAATTAGTATTTTGAAATTAATTTCAATGTACGGGATTCATTAGGCAAGCGAAAAACAATTACAATGGAGTGTGCAATCACAATACCTTGAATTGAGAAGTAAATTTTGGAATGTGTTATTAAGTGAAAAATTTTCCAATGCGTGCTCGCCTCTCTGTATGCCAAACAGTACATTGAGCTGAACAAATGCATCCAATTTTATCAAAAAAACCTTGTCTATACTGGGAACCTCATTAGCAATGTAAAATTCAGAATTATACTTATATTAAGACAAACTCCGTCACAAGGAAATCTTCCGATGTACCCCAAGATTTTTGGTGAGGCTGATGATCGATGCCTGAGAGACCATAAATAAAAATTAAAAGAAACAGAAAACATTCCTGATTGTTTTAATTCAAGAAAACACCTACACATGTATTAAATTCAAGCTCTAAATGATAGTGAAAAAGGATATTATGTGGATAGAAAAAGTAATTAAAAGAATTGCGCAGTTAACATTTTTGAGCGCGAGGTGTTAACTAGCCGAAAAATTTAATTTTCAACAGAGTTGCGTAATGCAATAATATGGTCTGGGTTTTTGACGTGAGATGGGATAAGTGTTTGGGCCGAGATGTACAGTATTGTGGAACTACCTGAAAATTACAGTACCTCGTTCAGTTACACTGTTTACAAAGTCACTGAAGGAAAAAATTACTTATGTCCATAAATATTTCAGATCCTCAGTTAAAAGCTGCATCTACCATTTTGGTATCTTGGATGCAGTCCGTCATGAGTTCGAGTTTCTTTTCTATTCTCCAGCCTTACCACACTTTGTGAGACCTAGCGACTGGGTCTCGTAATGTATACCATTTCTATTCTCTAGTCTTTGTTTCGTATTTATTTGTACCATTCGATATCAAAGGAAAAAATTCTGTAAACCTTTTTTAGAGTATGCCCACGGAAATAACAAAGTGGATAGCAAAACCTTTGTAAATTTTAACTCGTTACCCAGCCGGCTTCGCACTCATCACACAGCTCCAAGCAACAATATTCACCCGAAAGTTATTAGTTTTTTAAGAAAGTTTTTTCGCCCATTTTATGAACTGTTATGAGATGTGTCTATTATTCATCTGTGTATCTACGAGCTATGCATTCCTCAACTTTCAATTTATGGTTTAGTTAGCAAATTGAACGAGCAAATATGGGTGAACGACGGACCAAGTATTACGGAAAAATGTGAGTAAATGTTTAAAGTCTAGAATGATTTTTCAATTAGGTCAAAACAGCACCTAATTATTAAATAAGTCCACTGTTGCACCATATGAAATATGGCGATGGAGGGAGAACCCTCATGGGCAACAGGATTGAATATTCTCTGAGTGACAACTCAACTTACAGCGAAAACAAACGCAGGGTAAAAGTTGAATTAGGAAACTTTTAGAAATGTGCAATATTTATATTTCTTCGTGTCTCATATAACGATGAGCAAAATAGGGAGAGCGGGAGCGTATCATGGTGTATGAAAACTTAGAAACGTCTGGAGTCAAAAAAGATTGTAAATACTTCGCTGTCCTGAAAAGTATTTACTTTTTTTCGTGTATTCCCGTCAATTTCGTTGAAATTCCACGTCAACAAACGACCACTTTTATGAATAAATCTACGGACATCAACCAAATTTTTCAAATAAAATTACCTACTTGACATGCCAGCATTCTTGTGTTGTGATGAACTGATATCCAGATGCATGCATTTTTTTATTCGATGCTCTGAATTTATTTAATAGGGTTTACGGAGTACAAATTCAAGTACTAACAACCAAACATGTTAGTGTTGTAGCATGGAGGTGTTTGTAATAGTTTCATGTGCATAACTGAAGCTTCCATGTTTTCAAGAAGTATATTGTTAATTGAAGTATATTGTTGTATATCATGCAGAAAAACTCCGTTTCTTCTACCACCACATCACATAATTTTTGGCCGCTATGATCTTTGTCGTTTGCTCCATACTGTTGGCGAATTTAATTAATTAGAAAAACCTGCAAGTATGTAAAGCAGACACATCTTGTTGAACCCGCCGCTGCTGGGCAACACTGTACCGATGTCTGGTTAACGCGGGCCTACAAGATGTCTGATTATATTCGAATGCTTTCCTTGGGTAAAGCATTTATTCGCATGGTATTGCAAAGTTGGTGAGTACACTCGATGTTTCAAGGAAATCTGACTCGCCAATAATAATACAAGTTCCATCAAGATGTCGGTAAGGAATATAAACGAATTAAGCAAATGCCTCTCATATCTCCAGGCCTGCTCATAGGAATCGTGATGTCACAGCTGTAATCAGACATTTCAAGCCATTTGTGATGAATCGAATGGAAAAATTAAATTGTCTCAAATCTATCGCTGATTTTCCATAGAACGGGGCTACCCAGGCTTTGAAAAATCTCAGAAGATATTGGTAATTTTCTGTCAAATGCGAGCATAAAGGAATTCAGTTTCCGATAATGATTTCTGACTCGACAAAAAAAGCGTGTAGTCAAGCTTGCTTGGGCTCAGCGCCTGCCCTCGCTTTTAGAAGATAGTTATGACGTTACACTACCACCATAACAATGACGTCAATTGTAAAGGTGTTGAATGCAAGAAAATGAGTAGCTCCGTATTATTTCTAGTAGAACGTATGTGATATAGAGTGTAAGTGATTACAATTTACAAATGTGATGAATGAAGATTTAAATAGTTATAGTACACAGTTCTTGTGCCTTTACTTTCCGGTTCCTTTGCATATCAAAAGAAAGAATTGCAGTTGGAGCAATACAACGCTTAAAAGGTCTGAGCAGATTTTAGTGATAGTTAAAAATTCGAATGTTTTCAGTAGGCTTGATGAACTGTATTCAACTAGTGTTGCACTGACGATTTTTCACTATCTCGTTTTGTGTAGGATCAACATGAAAGGAAAATGGTACAACGAAGCCCAACCTTACGTAACTTTTAAGCTCCAGTGATAAAATGAGGATCCTAACCTACTGACATTGCAGGAAAATACGATTATGTATTATTTCTTTCGCTTGTAAAGTATTCCCTCCGGTCGAAAATAGTTAGTCCATCTCAATGGTGAAGTTAATCGGAAATATGTGCTCTAAAACAATTGTAAACGTCTTAGAAAGGATTCTTACATAACTGCTGGTTGTAACAAAAAGATGAACTTTATTCTATAACTCAGCACATGAAATAGATAATGTGTAAACATTGATGAATAATTTTTTAATAAGATAAACAACAAAAGATGAATTCTACATTGTAGAAATTGAATACATGAAATTGATAACGCATCAATGGAAGAAACATGCCACTATATTTACTCATTACTTGTTAATTTATTCTTCCATTTTCTGAGATCTGAATTGAATTTGGAGGAATTCCTTTTCTTTCTAGTTGTACTTTCGACAGATGTTGAAGCCTGTAACTACATATTGCCACCGTCAGCCAAAAAGAATCTGTTCTATCCACTGCTGCAAAGTAAGGAAAATGTTGTTCAATGTTGATCTCTGTAATTCCTCAAAGCTATCTGTCACTGCTTCAATTAATTCATCAACGATACTCAGTGATTTTGATGTTGAAGCGATTGGATTGAAATAACCGAGGGGCTGTAGATCTCTCAAGAAGTGCCTGCAACACTGCTCTTCTCCCAGAACCTGTCAAATATTTTGTTTGTCGGTTAAATGTTCACCTTCTATTCGTATAATCTATATTTGCCATATCCTGCGGGAAACTTAAGAACTTTCAAATATTATCTGAAGAAGGAAAAAGACAAAATTATACTTACATCTACCCTATTATTTATTAAAGATTGAAATTTGTGCAAAACACTTTATTTACTATCGTCTACTGTACTCAAAACAGAAGTTCGTGAAAAGACACTAAAACGCGCAGAGATTTCTCTTTGTGTAGTATATACGATATTTCGGACCAGAAATAGTATAATCTAATACTGCGAGCTAATGCCAAGCCCGAACAAGCTGAACTACACTTCCATTTTTGATCGTATAAAAATAATTAAAGGAAACTGATTTTTAAACACTAATTTGACCAAAAAAAGTACCACTCCATGTCTCCGATACAATGTTTGAAAGCCTAGGTAGCCAAGTTCTATAAAAAAATTAACGATAGTTTAAATTATCATAACTGGCGCAAAATCTCCGACTACGACCGTGACTTCACGATTTCTATGAACAGGCTTTGATATGTCGGAGTCATTGACTCAGGGCTCTTATCGAGCAATACCTACAGAAGTGTAATAAAGGCTCAATGCATTGCACGGTTGACATTCGATGCCAACTGTGCTACTGAAGGCTCCGATGAAGTCGAAGGAACAGCTCCACGGGCCTGGAGTCTGAGTAGGAAGGCGAAGTCGGGTGAGGCCTCACTAGCGGGACCGCGGGCCTCGTCAAAACCTTATCAGCGCTTCCGCCTCGACTGTTTTCATGGGGACCATCTCAATGGAGACGTGGTGAGGGGAGGCAGCAATGGTGGGGGTGTGGAGGGCGCAGGCATTGCGGCAGTACAGCCGAGGCCTGGCTCTGAAAGAACAAGAAGTGACAGCTTTGAACTATGAGTGCTTGCAGACTGCAGTTTGTATTCAAACAAAAGTTCCTGTTTTGGGAGTAGGATTTAACGATGGATACACTATATGAACGCTAGAGAAAAAGATGTTTACAGGCCGAGCTCTATTTATTATATGTAGAACTTATTAATTTTGGTTTGCTCTTTTGATCCGTTAGAGGCAAAACCATTAATAGATTTTTTATTCCCCTCAGGGGGGATACAACTATGGCATCTATGGGAATTACTACTCTCAGGGGGAAAATGTAAGACGGCACGAGCTGAGAGTTAGGTAGGTCTTCTTTTTGTAGAAATAAATTGCTTTTTGTTAAACTAAGGGCGACCTTTTTTCTGTCCACTGCTGTCGTGTTTCACGTACTAGTTTCTTCTTCAACTTTTATCTTGTTTCATGAAATTATTTCTTAGCTTACTGTTTTTATGCACCTTCTGCGTAGATTCCGCATTCCCTCAACTCCATACTACGTGGTAATGGTACCTTCATCCTTCCTCTCTTTGAACATCTTTGTTGCGGTGAAGGGAGGCTAAAACTTTCTAACAATCGATCAACCAAATGTTTTTATTTTTTTAAATGCTGTCATTCATTTAGATGTGTCACTTAACAGTCTATGCTTAAAAATTATTTTGTCAAATTTCTCACTCATATTATCGTCTATGCAGGAGCCAGGGAAGAACTGACCTTATTACTATCATTCTTCAAAACGTATGTCGCCATTGTTACGTGATTTTTGCATCGAATCATTAGTATCACGCGAAAAATTTGTAATTTAATACCACTGTCGGTTGGGGCTATCTTGAATCCAAGAAACTAAAAAAGAGATAACTGTTCCATAAGTACGAGCGAAATTTTTTCCTAATATGTAGAGCCTGAGTTTTAAGCCCCAAACTCCTTGTAAAAATTGAGCTTGAATTAGAAATTATAAATCTTAGCCATTAATTGCGATTTTTGACTCCAACGCATTTTGATGTTCTCTTTAAACCATGCTTACAGATTATTGAATAACTTTCTTTATACCTTCGATAGCTTTCTTTATACTTGACTCAAAATACAGTTCATAGCCGAGAAAAATGATGGCGTAGTTTACTAGAAACGACAAGTTATCGCATGAAGCTTTGACGGAGCCATTGCATGGTAAAATAAGACGTTACTTAACATTTGTTTCGGAGCTGCTGAGCAGTGACTGGGAGCTGCCCATACAAGCGTTCGGCTGAGCACAGAACAATAGCAGACCAATGCCTGGCCATCAGCAACACTGGGAAGGCAGCAATAAACCTTCCATGGCACGTCCACAAAGTTGTTATCGGCGCACTGAGCATCATTTATGGTGGCAGTGTGGGTGCCTGCTCTATTTATCTCTGATTAATATGTGGGTGTGCTGATTGAAAACTCCGTAGGGAGGAACGCAAATGCAGCTTACGAGTACAATTTATGGGGAGAGGTGAGTAAACTCTGCTTCTAAATGTCCTCATGACTCAGGGCTTGAGATGAGTTTTGTTTCGATGGCTGATTTTGGCTTCCGCTTGACTGAGGCGTCATTTAGTCGCTATTTGAGTAACTATATTAACTAAAAAAAAAGTGAAATTCCCTAAATTCATAACCATTTGATTTTTCCTAATGCCGAAGAAACTAATACGAAGTGCGGCTGTTTTAATTATGACATAACTTTTTCGTGTTACAGCAACTGTATCTCGTTTTTCGTGCTACAGATCAGTAACTTTGAAATTTACGATCCATGCAAGCACACTGAATAAGCTCCCAAGTAGACGTTGAATGTGTTCACTCCCCAAATTTCATCGTATTCCATTTTTTTAACATTTTCCCAATGATGAAGCAATATTCATGCAATCCAGTTATTTTTAACAATGTCTGCTGCACAAGCACAGTGATCCAGTTCCGTCATAGAATCTTTAAGAATTATGCCTTAAATAATAGCTTGACTCTTGGGCCATTCACTATGGTTGTATTTCGCTTGAAATAGGAAGTAAATTGAGTGTCTAGAGTTACTTCGCAACTTACCTTAAAATTATAGTCACTAACTGGAAAAGTTATTCAGATAGAATAGCTGCAGGTCCAAGAACAGAGACGAAAGTTCACGCGCACCCGCCGTAACTAAAGAGTTCTAGAGCACGTGGCTTCCGTTGGGACTAAACGAAGCGTAAAAAGTTCACATTGCCGTCACGTTCAGTTTAGTGTCACTCATGCACGCGCTCCTCATTGGCGCTATTCTTAGCCATGTGACAATCAAGATCAAGAGGAAATGCTCCCGTACTGTGAGATAACGGTGCACTGTTTTTCCTATCAAACTGGCATTAACAGATGACAGCGTAGCAGTTAGATCCGATAGAATACTAATGCATATTTTGCACAATTGGTTATCCTGGATTTTCAACCTGTATTATGGAGAATGCATGGTCGTAGGTAGATTTGCTTAACAAAAAACAAGATGATCA
Source organism: Platorchestia sp. MABIK (assembly GCA_014220935.1). Taxonomy (NCBI): domain Eukaryota; kingdom Metazoa; phylum Arthropoda; class Malacostraca; order Amphipoda; family Talitridae; genus Platorchestia; species Platorchestia sp. MABIK. The sequence continues at coordinate 68,782 of JACJUY010000846.1, read as the reverse complement.
ATAAATTATGAAGGAAACTAAATTAACGAGTAACTCTCAGTGCACAGGTCATATTATCCAGAGAAGTATGAGTTTTCTGGAATATGAAGTCAGGCTGCAGGCAACAGGAAACCGTTTCTCTGCAACGTGTTCTTCAATCTTGAGACATTTCTGCAGGGCCTTTTACTTGGCCAACCCCTCAGGGGGAGACAACTACTGTATCTATGGGAATAAGTGCTCCCAGGGGGATTATATGAAGTCCCGAGCTAAAGGTTAGGTAGGCCTTCTTTTTGCTGAAATACAGTAGTTTTTTTGTTGTGTTACGAATCATCTTTTTTTCGGTTCACTGCAGTCCTGTTTTTGGCACCTTCTACTTTCTTCTTCAAATTTTTTTCTTGTTTCATGAACTTCTTTCTTGGCACACTGTTTCTCTGCACCTTGTGCATAGATTCCACGTTCCCTTAACTCTATACAAATGATGCCTTCATCCTTCCTCTCTTTGAACATCTTAGTCGTGGTACAGAGAGGCTAAAACTTTCTTATAGTCAATCATTTACTTGACTAAGCAGCTAAAATTGCACAGCTAATAAAACGTTATGATGGCTCATGCTGTTCAGTTTATTGTGTTAGTCCAAATAGGCACTGATGATATTTCTAGAATGTTCTGTGCAAAAGTTTCTCGGAGAATTTTCACATACTAACATCACTGTACATTCCCCGGGATCCGTAAACTAATTCACTGCAACAAAATATCTCATTTTCTGTTTTTTTATCTTATTGTAGTGATCTCGAAGTACAGACAGTACGGTAGGCTGCATTTGAAACCCACATTAAACTTTCAACAGATGATAAGCTGAAATTTTCTTTTAATTGGAGTGTTCTTTATTAACTCGTTGTTAGTTCAAAGATTAATAAACTCTCATTGATTGAAAATGCGAGCGCTGCCAGAGCGCGGGTATTGATTCAAAGACCCAGCGGGTGTTGGCGTCTGCCTCACAAGAGCCGCTCAAGACATCGCTACCAGCCCTGAGCGGTCGTGAGAGCGACCTAGACAGCAGCGCGGCGCAGCGACAGGCGCTGACGGTATACCGTGACGGTGATAAGGTCGGACACCTCGCCTCTAAGGTGGAAGATCTGTACGTCTGCAGCATGGCACATTATAGAAGGCCAAGTAATTGGAATGGGTGTATTTCATTGGTAATTTATCGAACATTATGCCGTTTCCCACAAAATTACTTTAAAAAAATTTACTCCATACAAATGTTTCCTTGGAAAACAAATGAACTTACTGCTACATCGATATTTTTAGACGTATCTAGTTTTGAAATTAAAAAGTAATGTATAAAGTTAGAATCAACTGTGCTCAATTCATCGGTGAATTGACTAGACCATGACATCGTTAATTCGTGATTCTGATGAAATGTGTGTGAAAATGTTTGAAAATTTTGGAAATTCATAAAAGCGTTGCAGGTACTTGTCTTTACTTTTGTAGAAAACAGTACAAGTTGCCATGCTGTTTTTGTTTTCTTTGCTTTTCCACTGTCCAAAGCGTAACGTGAAAGATTGTCCAGCTTCCCTCGAACTAAATGGGAACCTATCTACTCGAATTTACCTGCTGTTAAAGTTAGTCATTGATTCTCCAAAGTATTTTGATTGATTCGTACGTCTCAATATGTTAGTCTCATGGGTCGTTTGATAACTGCAGACATAAAACTCAATGCCTTTATTGTTAAAGGATTGGAGGAGCATTCATAACAACACACTTTTTATAAAATATAGTTTGAAAATACGATTACAAGTGCACATGTTGTAGTCCGACGACAGAGCATTTTGATTTGTCTTTTAAGCTAATCGTAAATAAAAATGATGGTTCATAACACAAGAGTGATTCATAAATTTTCTGCATGTGAACCTAACAACGAGCGGCCGGTCTGTGCATTGCTGGGGTGTCCCTCTTGTCAAACTTGTGCTGACCATATCATGGGACTCATCAAGTGAGCGTCCTCTGTCTCCTGACAAAGCGAGACACATTCCGGGACCGTCCGCACGCGCGGCATGCCAAGGCATCGGTGCGTGTCCCAGCATTTCCGATCTGGCTATCCTGTCTCAGGCGTGGTTCGTGAGAGCGGGAGATGGAAGAGGCACCAAAACGAGAGCATATTGCCCCATGTTCGAGCATCAAACAATCGAGGTGGTGCAGTTTGTATCAAATAACGCTATCCAAAAAAAACCGTAGTTTATAGCAGAAAAGTTGCGTAAAGCTTTCAAATTCCTCAAGACACTTGAAGCCAACTTATAACATTTCTGCACCCATCTCTCCATGTGTCGAGCGCAAGGCCGCGGAACTCGGCTGGGGAAGCCGCCACTCTCACGCTCATCGCTCACGCTCCATCAGCCAGGCCGTACACGCCGGTGCACACCAAAAGACGCTCAGCCCTCATCAGTAGCTGGCGGACACCAACAGAACGCTTATCTGCGTCTTCTTATTCACGCGATCGCTGTTTAACCGCCGTCGCTGCGGGTGCACGTGAGGCACTGAACTGAATACGCTTAGAATTATAATCAATAAATGATTGCGTGTTGAGCGCTAGTTGTGCACGAACAGGAATGCGAATTAGTGCCTCTCGCGCAACAAGCTATGCGCTGCTTATTAGATTTTCTGAGTGTAAATGATCACCATTAAATGACTCCGTTAATTGATTCTTTCAAAAAAATGCTCATTTTTTTTTTCATCCTGAACCATGTTCTCTTCTAATTACGCATCAATACAATCATTATGATTATTTTACCATTTAGTCAATAAACACTGAATGAAATAATCTACTGCAATCTAGTTACTTTATTTTCTCAGGAGGAAAAACTATAGCTCGCAAGTTTCTCTCGGAGTGGACGTGCTCGTGTTACTCGTGTCTGCGTTCGTAAGAGTATTCTACCGGAGTAATTTAACAGCATCGGTTGGGAGAATCTGCTTAGGATTTAGCATTAATTTAATCGAATTTATCTTTCGTTCACTATGCTCTTTCAGAGTAGCATACAGATGCACCATATCTTTTAATTATGCTTTACATCATTTGCCACTTTTTCTACCTCCTTATCAGAACTTTATTATGTCGGAGATAATTTGTATTTATTAAACCGAGGGTTTAGACGGTGTGCGACATGAATACTTAGTTTTTCTATGAAATTACCATTCTTTCACTGGAACAGATGTCTCAATAAATGGAAGCTTGCAGCCGCCCTTCAGTTTTCCGTGATTCTGTTTCTTTATGCCAGTAAAAATCGTTTGGCCAGGTCCACGCCCTGCTCAGAAAATTAGCAGACATTTTTCTCACACGCATTTCAAACAGCAGAACAAGCACTTCGATCCATGAAAATTTGCAACTTATTCAATGTTAGTAAGATAGTAAGAAGAGGTTATTTGGTATAACTACCATTTTACAGAGGAACAGTATGCAGGGTTCTGCATTTTCTTTCTCAGTTAAACATTTGCTACAAAACTTGAAAAATCCACAACAGTAAAATCCATCATCAATACATTTTATTTATGTAGTGAATTGCCCTTTACAACCTGCATTTGTTTTTATATGTTTTTGTACCTGTTCCAAATGATTTATTACAAGTACTGTCAAATTTAGTTTTCTTCTGCACCTAATCCTTTTGTCCAAGCTCGATTTTATCAAAGATGTACATCGATAAACATCTGAGGCACAAAACACGGTCGTTCAAGCATCTGTAATTAACCCTTTAACGTCTGCATTTTTGTACTCATATTACGGTTATCACAACCACCGTCACTAAACTGGCGCCGGCATCAGGTAATCACTGTTATCAGGATGAGGAAGGAACTGCCACTCGGCAGTGAACTCCAAAGAACACATTAGGGAACTAATTTAACGAGAAATACAATTTGTTGAGGCTATTTTCGAAAGAGGAACGAAGAGTCCACTTGGGCGTTGAAGGGTTAAGTTATATATTTTCATTCCAGTTTATTGAGTATTATATAACTAAGGCTAAGCAGTCTTTCATTAACCTGGGGCGTCATTTCACAACGGCTGCACCAAACCCTTCAGTAGAAGTTTCAACTGTCCTCCCAATGAGAGAAACATTGGTCTATTTCTCTGTCTCCCAACAGACTGGTGTTTCCCGGCATTAAGTTTTAGCGCTGGGCTGTTAAGAAAGTTGGGGACAACTTTGTCGGAAGTTGTAAAGAGAATACTTAGCGCGGCCGAAAATTTGAGCATTTTATCAGGAGAATTAAGTGGCTTAGGTCCACCGCTGAGCCGAGAGCTCTCCCCCATCTCCCAGAAGGGTAGGGTGTGGGTGACGATTGAGTTAGTGCGACTGAGAATATGAGCTCTTCGTGTCGCGCGTTTTTAGCCCTCTTGATACGTGTGATCACTAACTTTGGATTGGTGCAAATCTTTGTTAAGAGTATTACTCGCGTAGATGGGTAGTTGTAATCTTTTTCCTCTCAAAATACAACTTTTTTGAAAGCTCTATTTGTGACGTAACTACTATGAAGCGGGACATAAAATATCTTTTGTGCTTATGCAGAAAGCAATGATAGTAAATAATATTTTAATTTTAGGACTTCACAGTATTATTTGTAACCACTTTTATTCAATTTCAAACTTTCCCGGTTCGGCGACCCTTGAAATACAGCCGAAGTATCTTAGTTCACTCAGGTGGAGTGGGCTTCTGGATCCGTCCATGTGTTGTCCTAACGATGACTCCTCGAACTTTAGAAATATCATTATTATTACATTCCTGATTTAACCACCGCTTAGAAGTGTTCTGAGCCACAGGCGTTTGTGCGCATAAATGTGGCACACACCCATCCTATTTTTTGCTGGTCCAATTCATAACAAGGTAAGATTTTTTGTCCGTTTTAGTGATCTCCGTTTAATTATTTAAGCCGTCAGATTTCGATCACGGTTTATTTTTCTCATTTGAATTCAGTGCTTTGCTTCCAGCGCCACGGCGGCTCTCAATTCCCTCTCGCCCTCAATTTGGCTACTCAGAAACTGAGCCAAATTTAGTAGCTCTAATCTGGGTCTATCAGGGCATACGAACCTTAAGACGTCTTTACTGCTGCCATCCACGAGTCAAATCATCTTAATTAGACATCATCCCGAGAACATTGCGTACGGAATACTTAGCACCGAATCTTGGCGTCCGTAATTTCGGTCATTTGCATGCGAGGAACTTTGGTCGCTTTAGAACTCTTGCCGTCGGCGTAGATGCCTGAGCTCTGCAAAATAAAAGCCGTCAGAACTCTTGTGTGCCTCCAGAGAGGGCGGAGTTTAGTACGTACCATGAATACAACTATTTTCCATTGTTATTAGACTCCTTCTTCCGCAATCTACACCTTAATTCGAAGAACATGAATCTGTTCTTTCTCTAGTACAGATGCATCAGAATAATAATATACATATTTATGCTTTTAGAAATACACGACACTCGATAATCAGAACGGATGTAAATTACTTACAATCGTTCCCATCAGCCTGCCTCTCAGTGATTCTTCACAAGAAATAGTTCAAATAAAAAAGATTCGATTTCGATTATCATGAGAAAATCATTCTTAAAATAATGTACATCAACTGGCGCGTGATGCTTTTATTTCAAATGAGACCTGGACGCACTCCCTGGCAGTTAAGCCTTTGTTGAACTTAAGACTGTAGAAGAATGCCTCAAACATAATGAATGTAGGTTATGTTCGCAAATCTTCTTTTTATTTCACATTAATTAAGATGTGAAATAACTTCATCATCATCTTCTTAAAAAATTGATCTGAATATGGCAGTATGTTACGCTGTAGTTAATGTACGTCATGAACTCTTCAGTATACATGAGTGAATGACGTTGACTCTGCTCTCACTCGTGTAACAGATGTGGACCAAAACAGAATTGAGCTGTCTCAGTGTTAAAGTGGGGAGTGAAGAAATTTGCTGATTATTCCTATTCCCTACAGGCCTTGTAAACATTGAATCGCACGTATTGTATTCTTCAACTAAATGTATGGTTAAGTAATCTGCTAATACAAGCACGATCAATCACGACGGTAAAAAATAGTAAATTTTTGAAAGCAAATACAACTTTTTCGCACATGAAAATCGAGGCTTCTTTACTATGGATCAAGTCATTTTTAAATTGTGCTACTAATACTATTATTATAAATTGTAGCACACAACTTCCCGTGTGCACACCGGGTAAATGGAAACTAGTTAACCTTCCTTTTGATTGCTTTATGTCTCACAAGGTTTGCTCCAAGCAATTCACTTGACGCGATAAGAACCTCCGTTCAAACTTGGGAAGCGTCTTGCATGCACCGAAGTTAGACACCTCACCTGCATCAAAGGAGGGTGTCAAGCCCCAGGCCTGCCGCACCCAAACTCCGCTGAGGCCCTCAACGCCTCAACGGCGAATTACCTGAGCATTCCCCCGTGGTGCTCAACTTCACCTGCAGCTGTGTGAGCATGTGTGGGCCATGGGAGGCTGGGGTACCGCTTCCGTCCTTCAACATCTCAGGTCTCCTTCTTTCCTTCCCTTGAAAACATCTTAGGTCTCCTTCTTTCCATCCTTTGAAAACATCTCAGGTCTCCTTCTTTACATCCTTTGAAAACATCTCACGTCTCCTTTACATCCCTTGAAAACATCTCAGGTCTCCTTCTTTACATCCCTTGAAAACATCTCAGGTCTCCTTTACATCCCTGGAAAACATCTCAGGTCTCCTTCTTTACATCCCTTGAAAACATCTCAGGTCTCCTTCTTTACATCCCTTGAAAACATCTCAGGTCTCCTTTTTTACCTCCTTTGAAAACATCTCAGGTCTTCTTCTTTACATCCCTTGAAAACATCTCAGGTCTCCTTCTTTACATCACTTGAAAACATCTCAGGTCTCCTTTTTTACATCCTTTGAAAACATCTCAGGTCTCCTTCTTTACATCCCTTGAAAACATCTCAGGTCTCCTTCTTTACATCCCATGAAAACATCTCAGGTCTCCTTTTTTACATCCTTTGAAAACATCTCAGGTCTTCTTCTTTACATCCCTTGAAAATATCTCAGGTCTCCTTCTTTACATCACTTGAAAACATCTCAGGTCTCCTTTTTTACATCCTTTGAAAACATCTCAGGTCTCCTTCTTTACATCCCTTGAAAACATCTCAGGTCTCCTTCTTTACATCCCTTGAAAACATCTCAGGTCTCCTTTTTTACATCCTTTGAAAACATCTCAGGTCTCCTTATTTACATCCCTTGAAAACATCTCAGGTCTCCTTTACATCCCTTTTGTATTATCATTTTGTCTTCCGTCAATACTAACCCAGAAAATACGAAATTTCATATTGATTATTAATTGGCCATGATCCATCGATATTTTGTCTCTCTCAAATAGAAAACTAGTGCATTTTTCTTCAGAAATCTGTGGTCTCGGTAGTACGAAGGTTTGATCGCTGCACTTTGGACAATGAAGATCCTAGTTGGTTCGATCCCAGTGAGTCCCATATAGCGGCGCTTCACTCGCGTCTGTGTTGCCACTCGGGTGAAGGTAGCAAACGGAGAAGACGGGGGGAAGAGGTTAGAGTGGATCTCTCCAACACTTTGAGCTACACATACACTCACCCACTCACTCTCCTTTGGTTAGGAATGTGGAAATCCATTGTTGGAGCTCAATTTTAATAATATGGGGATCAATGGAGATGTTTCCTTTAACATGTAGGTCACGATGTGCGCCTCTGGTGTACACTGAGAGAGTTTTCGTAATACTGCTGGCCAACACCAGTAGTCATAAACTCAATTTTTAACAGTACTTTGTCAAAGCTAGTTGAAGGCACGATCCAGTTAAATTTTACTATTTTTAAAATTCCTTGCTAGAATTGACTTCGAATTTCAGTTGAATCATGGCCTTCAGTTTAAACCACCGCGGTCACCGTGTTGAAGGTGTTTCTGTGTCAAGTGTTAGTACAATGTAAAACTGCGTTTGAAAAACATGCAAGTGTTCAGCATTGCCTTTTGATCTCTTATCTCGAAATCAAAGAGTATGAAAACATTTTTCGAATATGAATGCAAAACTCTATAAGACCACATCATGCATATTAAAAATGAATTACTGAACGTCGGAGTGTCACTTGTATTCCTTCAATTAAACTTTTTTGAGAAAATGGATTTCATTGCGAAACTCCATAATCCAAGTGAAAATATTCAACGTTAGATTTTTTGTAACCAGTTATCTACATTGTGTTATGGTGCCCAAGAGTTTATGAAAAGCTCTTCTTCTGAAGTTCGAATTATTTAAAAAAAATCTGATTTTGCTTTTCTTTTAAACGTTGAGTGCGTCGTCAACCTTTGAGGCCCCTAACTTGTGGTGACTGATACTGTGTATCCTTATTTATGCTCTACATCAAATACGCGAAGTGAAGCTGCAAAATTAAGAACTTTAAACTTCAAGTGTTTGTATTGCTAGATATTTATTCGCTCTTTTGCTCTACGATGAGCCTTGCTTGATTTCTCAATATCTATCCAAGCTGCACGAGTGAGGTATCCAGCTTCACCGTCGCGTGAACAGTGCTACACAGTATACGAACTCCATCATGACTTTCAGATCTGGCCTTAGTACGTTTATTATTTCAAACACCACAAATTTGATAAATGACCAGATGCACCTCTATTTGCATATCTTAATGCTCTACGGATCTTGTGAATGATTTCGTAGAGCAAGAAATCTAAATGAACGGACTAGATGTGTCTTGGGTATAGCAGATCTTGGAACTACGTTTTAAACCATTTTTTCGGAGTATCGCTTTAACACTTCGCATTTAAAAGCATCGCTTTAAAAGTACAGGTTATGTCTCACAATGATTCACAGATGCTATGTGTTAAAGTGCTTTAATTAAGTACAAATCTGAGCTTTGTCTGCGACACTTCAATGATGTTATCTAACCCTCATTTTAATCCTAGTTTAATCAAGGTTGTAATTCTTTTCAATACTCATTTTACCTATTTGGTTTTATTTTCGAGTTTCAATCCTGGTTTTAATTTTCACATTAATCCTTGTTTTAAACGCTCTGTTTTCCTCACTCCATAAGCTTAGCCTCGGGAGCCGGGATTAACGAGCGCTAACTTACGCGCTGGTGGCACAATGAAGACAAGGGCTGGAAATCCTAACTTACATCTTCACGAAGTTCTGTTGGAAACTTCGCAGCTGTTTTGGTGGTCAGGCTTAACAGCCGAGTATTTTTTGCGCTTCCGACCGCTTGCTTCTTTGATGTTTTCTATTCGCTAAGGGCCACGAGACTCAGAAAATGGCATGGAACACCCAATTTTTAAAAATTTTCTCATACACGCCAAGGATACCCAATTTTTGAAGGTTTATCTCAAGCGTGTTCGCATCGCGTTGTAACGTTGGCTTGAACTGTGCTCAACTGACTCACAGGGATTTTTTCTGGTAATTACGTAGTACTGTTGTGCGAGAACACATCCCTTAAATGCAGCTTGTCGTTTTTCCTGAACATTAGTTTTTAGTTTTTATTTCTGCTACAAAGATTTGTCATTTCTGAAACCATTTTAATTCGAGGGAAATAATCAATGAAAAATTTATTTTAATAGCTGCAGAGTAATGTAAGGTTTCCACACAAACTTATTTATCCCTAATTTTTAATTTCGTCTAATGTATCCTGTGTCACTTAAAATTATTTTGAATCTCATACCTAAACTTTTTACCTAGAAACCACAAAAAACCTATTCCTTTATTCATGTTCATTCCTAGAGAAAAGTCACAACACAGTTTAAGTTTACTTTGCATATTCGTCGATAAATTAACCTGCTACTACCGCAGCCTTCAACCGTCAAATTTTTTATTAGCGTTGGAGCGTCCACGGTGAATATTGAGCACGAATAAAATGCTAATGAAATTTTGTCAGTTTAATGATTAGTGGGAAATGCTTTAATTCATCGTGAACTTAATCTAAAGCATCCAAGGAATAGCGTGAACTCTGATACAATGCGCCAATTCACCTAAATGTTTTTTTGCACCTTCCTTCTCATTTTCTAGTCCTAGTGGCTCGTGACGAGTAAAATGTGGGATCTGGCAATTCTCCAAAGGTAATTTAGAGTATTTCTCATTTTCATGAATGATTGTTATTCATCAAATGTCTATTGGAGATCAGTTCGTTCGATAATAATTGATAGTCATTTCATTGCAACTATTTTTGAGAAAGAATTTAGTGTTTGGTTAGGAAGACACGTGCAGAAGTAGAAAAGCGGCAGCAAATCCGACCTAGCGTGGATAATGCCCGCAAACTGAAACCTTTTGATGAAGTGAGCAAATAGTGCGCCTTATGTCGTTTTCGGCTCAGCGCATGGGGGTGGGATACAATAAAATGATCGATTTCTCTCGACATCAAGAATTCTGGGCTTTGTAACTCAACAATGTACGTTAATGTAATCTGACGCAGTTGTTACTTCTACGACTGTTATTAAATAATCTTAAGATGATTAACGAGTAGAAATAATAGAGATGACGGCCATAGTTTATTCTGAGCTCCCTGGAACAACGATATCAATTTTTTTGTTCTTCAAATTAGTTGTCATACTTCGTTTTAGGAAAAAGATTTTTATATGTACTGTATAACGTAGCGACAAAGATAATGTCTAAGTTTTTCCAAAAAACGTAGCTGCATTTGTTAAAATAAAGCCTTTTTATTGTTTAGCAGTAAAACGCAGTAATAGCGTCTTTTTCGGGCCAATTATTTGAACACTTTTCACAGTAATAAACTTTATCTGTTCCTTCCTGGAGTTATAAATTGGTAAAATTTTCAAATCATTCACACGGTTTTGTAGACTGTGTTCGAGGTTTTTTCAATGTAAAAATTTTATATTGGTTTTGCAAGGGAACATTTAGTCATTAGAATAGCCAATCTATATTCTAAAAGCTGAAAAGCTACGTTCCAAGTAAGAAGTGCAAAAACGGAAGATTTTAGAGGACTTCGTAAAGAAGTGGGTGAATGAACACGCGAGCATAATAAGACAAGGAGCTGCTTATTGCGCAACCATACTGTGGAGCGCGAAGACATTGTGTTCGCTTCGTAACGAGTGACACAACAGCCTCAACAAAGGTCATGAGCGACGCCCAATTTGCCAGCTTCAGTCAGACGAGATTGCTTGCAAATGTTAACTCGAACCGAGACTCCGGAGTTGATTAGCTTGCTTCTGTTGTGCAGAGTTCCATCCTTCCATTTCTTCTTGATTACTTGAACTTAATGAACGGAATGAATGAAATTGGATTTGCCAGACGCACTTCTGTTTCAAAAATGAGTTTTGTATACTAGATATAGGAGACGGAGCACATCAAATAGAATTCTTGTTGATGTTTTTTCAGAACATTTCATAGCATATTTCTTGGATTGGATTAACAGCGGATCAATAAGTTAACACACACACTGATCAAGAAATTTTAGATACATAAGAAAATTCCTCTTACATGGCACTCCATAATCCAGTTTTTACCTTATTTTTAGGCTGACTATTGTAATGTACTTCGAATTTGTCGCTTTAATCAGAAGGGAATGAGTGAAATTAAATCATTATAGCTATTGAAGGTGGAGAGATGCCATTACTCCAGGTCCCGAACTATAATTTAGGCAACGCTTCGTGTGGCCTTCGAACATGTGCAGATGCTCCAACTGAGCGGAGCAGAATGGAATTATTCTCGTACGAATAGTTCTTTTAGTTACACTTAAAATATTAATCGACAGTCAACTAACTGACCAAGCGTTAGGTATTAGCTAAGAGACTGGATAGCATTCGATAGATTCCGTATTCTCCATTCGTGCTTACTTCTCACCGAAAAAAAATTTATAAAGGAATGCTTGTGAACAGAAGCATTCCCTTCGTTCAAAAGTTTCTCGAGGCCACACAATTTTCCCTTTTCTCCGCTACTCTGAAAATTGGGAAAAAATTAATCGCAAACTTAAATTGGCTTCAAAACCAGAAACATAGGTCAATCATTTCTATTTCTTTTGTGCTACAAGTTTAGTGTAGGGCTGGTTAGGATACCTCCGAGGAATTTAACCTCTACAATAAGCACAAGCATCTGTTGCATGTACGATAGCGATAACACACTGCTAGTATCCTAATGATCAGCCTACCTCCTATAAGTTCATAAATTCTGTTTATTCCTAATGAATGCCATACTTCGAAGATTCTTTTTCAACTCAATTTACCTGAGCACACAAACATACTCTTTTACGATCTAGTAGGATCTGATGAACTGAGATGTTTCAATTTGTAAAAAAGTCTAACATAAAAAGTTTAAATAAGTAATCGAAATATGGGGAGACACGATGCATCGAAACTAAAAAGAGTGTGGAGAGAGAACAGCAAAAGATGCAGCTCGTGTCTGACGCAGAGAGAGAAGAGTAAGAAGAGAAGAGGGAGTCTCGGGAGCCGGCGAGTCCTGTAGACAAAGCCGCTGCACGGCTGCCATTGTTGTCGTGTTGACAAGATGTCATGTGCATGCTCCCGCAGCCTCCACACAACTTTCCAAGCACAAACACTAGGCGCTGATGAGTATTTATCATCTCTAAACTTGATAGGGGTGAGCAGCTATTGGCCAGTGCACATGACACCTCAATCGCTCCACGCGATTCAATGGCCAACTTTAAACTGCGTTCAGGACTAGAACGGGATAACTTTGAGGAAATGACTTTCGTGTTGTGCGCTAAAAATTCTGAGTTTATTTTAGCCTGGTTTCACACTCACTAACTTTTAATTCAGCAATACGCTGCAAATTCTGTTGATGATCTGTCACTGGACATAAAATTGATCATTTACTATAATGTTTTGGCATGTACAATGCATGTTGTATTGATTGTAAACGTTTTCATGTTGAAATAAGCAGAACATTTAAGATAAATGTAATCTTCAATTCTATGAAGGTTAAGCAGTTATTTGGTAACGCTTTCCATTCGGAGTGCAATGAATTTCAATTTTGCATTTCATTTTTCTCTGATTAGATTGTTGAGGCAAAGTCCTTGGAGTTCGGGAACAATTAGCGCTTCATAATAAACGCATGGTAGGACCGGGCAAACTTTGCCCTCAGTGATTTTTGCAAGCGAGTTGGAAGTGAAAAACCTTGTCAATTACCGGGCTTTGAAAGGCCAATTTATTCATTATGGCTAAAAAATAGAAGGGTCCTTTGACAGCACTATCGAATTAAGGCGAGCGTAGAGGGAAATTTTGCTCGTGTGTCTTCAACAAAAACAAGACTGATGCTGTTCGGTTCACGGGCGAGGGGGAGTTTTCACTCGAGCGCCTGACATATTCGAGGACAAAATTTCCAACGAATATATTGATGATGTAAATCGATTGATGACGGACGCATTTTCACTTGATTGATAAAGTTTCTCCATTTCAAAAGTTAAATTTAGGGCACAAATCGTGAAGGAAAATTGCAGTTTTTTTTTCTGCGAATCATTCCTGTTTTGCACACCAAATGAGGTGAGTATGTTTCTTCAAAAGTAGTTTAAAGTTGCAATTTTACTATTTCGTGCAATTTTCAACAGCCATATCGTAGGTACGTGAGCACGTTCACTGTAAGTTAATTTCCACAAGATTGGATGGCCGTTTGGGATGATTGTGAGGAAATTTTCATCCAGTTATGAGGAATATCTAAAAGAAATCCGACTTTGCAGCCCCGTAAGTGCTTCTTGCTACCTGGCCTCTTACCTGCCTCGCCACGTAACTTGCTGAAGCCCTTCTTCCAAGTCCTGCTCTAATAAGCCCGCTAATTAACCGGCGACAACTTCTGAGCAACCAACTTTGTTCTAACGCGACCAAAACCGCCGTCGATGTACACTGGCGAACAACGTGCAGCAATAAACGGAGGGTGAACGGTGTGCTCGTCATCGCCCCAGGTGTACGTCACCCAGGTGTACGTCACCCAGGTGTATGTCACCCTGTGTGTTTCCGAGGAATGGCACTACGCAGCCATCGCTTAATTGCGTATGGGGCTTATAAGCTCCGGTGTAACTGTAATGATATATTTGTAAAATCGGGGTAGCTTATCAATTTTAGAAAATTTGTAAATTTTTCCCGTTTAATAGGACGAGTTGTAACTTCATATCTGCCATTTCAAAATAACTGATATGAAGCTTTTTTAGTGTTAAGTACTCGTGACCACTTCCAGATCCTGATTGTGTCAATTTTGTTCATCACGACTCATGTATCGCTAACTGTAAAAATCTTGAGTGCTAAGTACCCCATGTCTTTTCTTGATTAGTCTCAAGTGTCAAGTTTTGTTAAAGAACGATGTCTTGTGCGATGATCTAGGCTTTTAAACTATACCTTCTCATGAATTTTGTTCATTGGTAGATCATGTGAAAACGACAGGAAGTGGAGAGCACCTGAGAATGAGACCCTCTTCTATTGAACGACAGTCATAAAAATATTGTTACGAGACGCATCATTTGGGGCCTCAGACGCTTATCTAATTCATTCATGAAGAGGAGTCTGAGAGATTCTAACTCTTGTTTTTAGCTTAGTTGTTGAATTCATTTTCAAAGTTCAATTTGTTTTCTCAGGTTTGTGTTGGTAAAGGTAACGTTGTTTTTGTTTAAAAAATAACTCGTAGCAATACTGTAATGTGGAGGAATGTATTTCTATTTTCCGTACAAAACATTTATTTTACAAAGTTGGATTTTTGGCAAGAGACTAGATTAGGATCTAGCGATGGAAATATTCAAACGTTCCTGTTTGAATATTTCGGTCACCGTGTTGGAATTACGTTAGCATTACGGTTGCATTGTTAGCATTACGAAAACTCTCTCAGTGTACACCAGGGGCGCACATCGTGACCTACATGTTGCAGGAAACATCTCCATTGATCCCTATATTATTAAAATTGAGCTCCAAAAATGGATTTCCATATTCCTAACCAACGTGCAAACTTCAATTCACTTCTGAATTTTCACGTTGCAGCATTATCCAGCGTGTGCTTCACCAGTCCTCGACGCCCTCTAATGGGCGCGATTAACTCGGTAAAATCTGTAACGAGCACCACCAAACTTAGTAGAATTTCGATTGCAAGATCAACGAGGCTGATGAGGGAGACTAGGCTGAATTAGCGCAGCCCTGCATGCACTTGTGCTCAGCCGCTCCCTTCATCTCATGACAAACTTTGATTCATTTAGTCTTTGACAACAGTCATTAGTTGCGTGTGATATTGGCTCCGGCTGATGTGTGTAATTTTACGAGTGAGTGAGGCAATATCAACTTATTTGAGGTCAGAGAGATGCGAACGAAACGCACTTCAAGCAAAGCAGCTTCCATCCACGAGCATTGTAAGTACAAATAAGTATCAAGGCATGCAAAACATGTACTGTAGTACAATTCCAGTTTTTACCTACCCTTCTATTTCTTTTCTCGATAATTATTTCACCTTCAAACACTTTTTTAAGTTTTTGCCTTTGACGTATTATGCGTATGTATAAGTATGATGTGTCTGAATTTCAGTTACAGGACTTCGTCCTTAGCGCATGAGTTGAACGACAAAAGTGGAAGAAATTTCCTCTCAATGAACCAAAGCATGCTAATCGACGAAGTTAATTTACGACAGGAAGAACATACGTAGAGGAAAGCAAGCATTCATGGTTTCATAACATGTTCATAACGACAAGATGCGAGAAAAAAAGTGCAAATTGAGAATCCCACGAGCACAATCACCCTGCCGACTCGTGCGTGCTGGCAGGCATGTATCGCGGTGGAGCTGCAGCCCAGAAGCCGTCCATCCATCAAGGGGAGCCGAGGCACGCAGTCATCATGGCAAGCTAAGACAAACTGATGCTCTCATCATGAGTTCTGATGCAGGGTTGTCTGTCCGTCGCTATGTTCGGCGTCCCGCCCTCTGCTGATCGCTGCTCGATGAATGTAAGCTTCCCACTCCGCTGCCGGATGGAGAAAAATGCTCTCGATGTTGTCCTGGTGCGTGACCAGAATGATGTGACCGGTAAAAACGGTCCCATTCAGCTGAGAAAAATCAAATGCGAAAAAGAATATTGTTCTTGAAGCATTCTGCCTGTTGATTCGTCTGACTAATCTTGATGTATTTTGTCTCTTGATTAGTCTGATTAGTCTTGAAGCATTCTGTCTGTTTAGTCACCTCTCATTCATCAGTAACAGTTCATCCATCTTTTCGTTCAAGGTTTTTTAATATCTGGATGGTCGCAGTGGATCTTTTCCAAACCAAATATCAGTTTTTCAATATTCTAATAAAGAGGATAAATGGGATAAATGGGATAATACTAGATATTCTAAAATATCTAGATATTATCTGAAATATTCTAAACTAACGAAAAGAATAACGATTGGAAGGAAAATGTCTAGGAGAAAAAAGGCACAGAAATAAAAATCCTTCATTTGTTTAATAGGACATTGCTACGAGCGAGGATATACATTTGTATATATATTTATATATATTGAACTTAAAGTTCTTTTAACGTATCGTGTTTTATACAACATGAGGTTAGAAAATTGTTCTAGTAATTTTATGCATATCTGTGGAAATAGCAATATGAATTAATATTTTTGGCATTTACGATGCAATGTAATACAGATTTCCTTTAGTCCTAGGACACCGTAAATGTTACGTACATGATAAGTGTTTAGGATTGGGAATTATTGGTGGCAAAGCTCCGGCACGCGGCGATAAGGTTTGATGGATGGGGCGGGGGCGCGATACCAATTGACGGATGGCGCCGTCAGGGTCTATCAACGCCCAGCTCGTATTTATTGTGACTACCGCCCCTGGTAATGGACACCAGCCTTTGTTGCTGCCATACTCCGCGGCTGCACTTTTGCATCCTTCTTTACATTTACCCATTTATCCTCTTAATGAGTTGCGTAAATAAAACGACGATGTGATTACTTCAATGAAGCTATCCACCTTCTAGAAGGTGGCTGAAATACTGTGGAAAAGGATGAACATTGCAATAAGAAAAGAAAATTGAAAGCAATAATGCTTCATGCCTTATTAGCAAATATCTTTGAAATTGAGGTCTCAGCTATTTAAAATCTTAGCCAAATATCTCATATTTCTCTGTTTACGTTCTCTGACTTTTGTGAGGATGGGAACAATTGTGCAGCAGTCTCTCAAGCTTTAATTCGAAAAGCGTTAGAGGAAATCAAATAAATTTGACCACGCACTGTATATTTCCATTGGTAATAAGTACACTCCAAGAAGGTGTAAGGTCCCTATACCGATGTTTTTATCCTTTTAACTATCATTATCTAGTTAGTATCATGCTTACGAATTATGTGTAACTTTCTCCAGTGTTTTAATACTGCTCAGAGTGCTGGATTCTACCACTACTCATACCGTTTTACGTCTCAATGTGAGAATGAGTTCGCTAACTTGACGATCTGCCAAGCATTGCAAGTCAATTATGCAGCGATAACCAAACGCATAACTTTAAGCTTATGAATTCATCATTTTAGAGCTGTTGACGAATAATATTTAGCCACCTGTTATTCAATGCATTCACAACTTTGTTTAATGCTATCTTTAATGCTATCAGCATTAAACCTGTTCGCAGGCGACCTGTTCGTTTGGTAGGAGTACTGAAACTGCAGCGAAGCGCAGTTACCATGGTCAAAGAAATCCTGGAGCGCTAGGCGGCCGTAAGTTTGTGGAGCGATTAACCGGCAAACTGCCTGAGAACAAAGTTACGTGGTTACGACCTGGAAAGATAGAGCCCTGGAGACTGATTGGTGGTGGAGCGGGACTCGAACTGAAGGAGGGTGCAGCGGCCTGCTGCACTCCCAAACTCGGTGTGATGCGAGGAAAAGTGGGAGTCGAGGCTGTAACGGTATAGTGTGACGAAAGGGATACGAGTTGAGGTTGACGGAACGGTATAGTATGAAGAAAGGAAAATAAGTTGAGGTTGAGCAGCAGGTTGACGGAACGGTGTAGTGTAGAGAAAGGGATAAGATAAGCTGAGGTTCTGTAACAGATTGATGAAGCACGGGAGAGTGTGAAGGAATGGACTCGGCAGGTAAAGATAATTCAGCTGGTCGATAGAACACGAAAATGTGTGAAAGAATGGAAAAATGGTTGTGCAGCTGGTCGACGAAACAAGGGAATATGTGAATAAGAGGAACACGGTAGTTTTTGAGCTGAATGCAAGCAGGTAGGTTGACTACGATGATATAGGAATGAAGGTAAAGTTATTGGTTTCGAAATTGCCACTGGTTGGCCATAATTGGATTGTACTCGGCAAGAAACCATGAGTTTCTACTGTGCTCAATAAAAATGACGTAATTCAGCATGGGCTCTATAATGCATGGTTTTTTCATGAACACTAGAGAGTTGTATAAAAAAACTACCAGCAAGAATATTACCTCAAGTTCCTAGAGAAAACAGAACCCAATTGTTTTTGACGGGATTTAACATAGTATGCCTAAGCTAAAAAAAGTTTAGAAATGAACTGTACTTAGCAATGCGTTATATCTCAGTTTTCTTTCTTTGGGTAGAATGGTGAGCATTTATGAAAGTTTGAGCTGACATTAATCTCAAACTCCATTATTCTTTCATAAAAATTCTAATATAAAGGGGAAAACATGTAATTACTTATCAATATTTTTGTTTTTAATGATTTTGTAGCCTTGAAAAACTAAATAATTAAATTAAGTTAACAAAATAATCGAAATTGACTAAATTAATGTGTGAAAATATCAGAAAGTACTAGTAATCTATTTTTCTATCTACGCTAAAAATGCCAAGAAAGGAAAATGATAACACGAAACCATTCTTTTTTTGTAAATGCTTGAATCTAAAGTCAATGATTGATGACCACTGATTTAACAACAAAAGTTTTATACTAGGAAATTTCTTCAATTTGTTCGGATGATTGTCGGAGACAAATTACTTACAAATATGAGGACAGCAGACTGTAATGAACTTCCATTAAGGAACGTGTTTCAGACGTATTGAGAGAATTAAGAGCGCAACTCGCATTCCTTGCTGGGAAATTCCCCATTCTAAGTAAGCTCTCCAGACTCCAGAGTATGCTCTGCTATCACTTTTTATTGCTCATAACGTCAGCTGGTAAACCATTTAAAAATATTTACCTATTTGAAGTGATTTTAAATTTGAAAAGATATCTACGTATGTACGTATGACCATGTGCAAGCAACAGTGATGAACTGTCACTTTCCTTAGAAAACTGATGGATTATAATTCAGTTATGTTCTCGTTTATCGTTCTTTCTCAGCTTGTGCCTCCCTATGCATAATGAGTACAAACGAAGCCTGACGAGTAGAAACTACAGAATAACTGTTTCTGGCGGTGGAAAAGTCTAGAGAAATTATTCGGTTCGTGGTGCGACAAATGCCAAATTTACTTGCGGGGATTAGATAGCCTCGACAGCGCACTCTCTTATCAAAGTTGTTTTCCGAAAATACATTCATTATTCTCTGCATTCCATAATAAATGTCCAATATTAAAAAAAATGTTTGAACTTAGGGATTATAACACTTAACGGAATACCGGGGGTTTGAAGTAAATACAGCAAAATAAGTTACAAGTCTCCACGACGCAGAAGTTGGGTTGTTAGAACGGGATTCGATTGTAGGTGTACCGTCGGCATGGCCCCTTCATTGCTCAGGGCAAAAGACAGCACTGCTATACGGTATCCTTGTATTTCTTCTCAAAGGCAAGACGTAATAATTTCATGTGAGTTTTACTTGACTTACAGGTGGCGTAAGAACGTAGAGGGCTAGCCTAAAAACCTCTAAAAACCTTAATATTTATATAGACGCGCAAGCCTAACTTCGTTGAATTGGTCCAGCAAACGATTTTGATTATCCTCATAAGCTTATTTTGCTAAACGACGATGAAGTGTACGCGCATAACGTTTAAGTAGTGGCTCACACGCCGGTGATTCAAGTTCAGGCTGTATTGTGTTAAGAACGCTGTACTCAAACTGAAGGGGAAATGCTTTGGCGGGAGGCTGTATTTCTGAAAGATCGGGTAACTTTAAACCAACTTCAGCGTACAGAAAAATTTAAGAATTCGCATACTAAGTGATGAGTGAAAAATCGTTGAAAACCATAAACCATGTAATTCAGATTTATTCCTTCGTATATCACGGATCCTTCGAAATGAAAAAAAACAAGGCGCTTCTAGAAAGTGAGTGAGAGACAGAGGGATAGATAGAGAAAAGGAGGGACCTTGACAGCGAAAGCATTTAGTACCAGTGGAGGATATTTGCTCCTACTTCGCATGCCGTGCTCACGTCCAGCCCCAACGGGACTGCATACGCAGTGGTCCGATATGGAAGAGGGCATGAGAGTGTCCCGCAAGCCGGAGCAGAGCCTGCATGCCGCGGTGGTGGCTGCAGCGCTCGAGGGCCGCGACGGGGCAGGTGGGGGAGGCAGAGGCCCTCTGAGGCCAGGCCAGTTCCTAACTGCCCTGATAATGTCGAGTGGCAATTGAGAGGTAAGACGAAGGGCCCAGGCTTCCCAGGGGCCCCACTTTTCCAGGTCATTCTCCTTGTCCCAACACAGGGGCTCTGTTCAGCACAGTTCGACCTTTAAACTTACCCCAAGCGTTTCAAAAAAGACGCAGGAAATGACAACTGTTTGTAAAAAGTGGTACTGCACAAGAAGTGAATTTTGGAGAGAGAAGTATGAACATTCAATTCCTGATTTGATGAGCGTTATATTTCGTTTATCCACTATTTTGAATTTCGAGTGGGATTACGCGCACTTGTACTTCAATCTGCGATCGAAGGCACTCTAATTATTACATCATTTACTACTCTGCTGCTTGCCATCCTCTGTGCCACGTTAGATGTTCAATTTGACGTGCATTTTTATTCTTTTTTATTATGATAGGCCTTTTGTTACGTATTTTCTCATGGGCACTGCAATATTTAATGACGTCGAGTGCTTGCATTGTATTTGTTAATCTTTTAGGAGAATATAATCACACTCAGCTTTGTTCCACAAATACAAATGCTTTCTATCACTGTCCTTGTCATAAATCTTGAATTACTTGGTGTTGTAACCTCATTATGCTTCCATGTTTCCGGAGCTTCAGAGAAGTTGTCCGAACGTTCCTGTTCTGTAATGTTCAACGCTAAATGCTGACACGTACGAGTACATTCGTTTAGTTCCTGGGTTGCTGTGCTAGAAAAGAGTTAACTTGAGCCTTGGAAACTAAGAGCTTCTCTTTTCTGAATGAATAATTTTGTCTACCACCTTTTTTGTAATGACAACTATGATTGCTCTTTACTTCTACAATTAATTAAAAAACTGATTCAGTTCACATTTTACTGAACTAACTTTACGCTGATCTAAATAACGTTTATATTCTATGCACTTATCATTAATTTTTCTGTCATTTTGTTCTTCATGATGTTTATACAGTAATAAAGTTGGAAGTATATGGGCGAAATACAAGACGCAGGTACCATAATCATTCGCAGGAAAGTTGTGTTATTTAACTTCAACCTCATCTAGCACCGAACATCGTACGAAATATAACAAGCATGTACCATGTTAGAAATCAATGCAAGATATTTGTTAGGTAATATGTGGTAACTTTT
This sequence comes from Platorchestia sp. MABIK, assembly GCA_014220935.1. NCBI lineage: Eukaryota > Metazoa > Arthropoda > Malacostraca > Amphipoda > Talitridae > Platorchestia > Platorchestia sp. MABIK. The sequence continues at coordinate 47,200 of JACJUY010000846.1, read as the reverse complement.
GAGTCAATGAATCCCATTCTCTATCTTTTTGTAATAATTTTCAGTTATTGATTATTTTATTATTATTAGCGAACCTTTTCTCAAAGACTTGTAACTTCAAAGTCAGCGGCTGTCAGTTTGGCTGAGAGTTTCAAATTACTCTCGATGGCTGAAGTATCGAGCGTTTGTCTCCACCATACCACAGGTGCGGCAGCTCTCCTCAACTCCCGAAGCGAGGACCCGGCTTGGGAATCCGTCTATATTCCTGTTTGGTTACCATTAGCCAATTTTCACGGTAGTTACCCACCCCTTCCTTCTCTTACCCTAACCTAATTAGGCTCGAACTCATGGATCCTAAACCGTCGTCAGGCTTCCCTAATCTCTACATTCTAACGTGGGCAAACATTGTCTAATCCATGCGGCGCTTAGCACAATTGCGGCAAACCTTAGCTGTTTGACGAGCTATTTGCTCGCTCCTAATTATGAAATCCGCCCCAAAGAACTCGATGAGAGCGCGACAAGACTTCTCAATCTCGCACTTTGTCCTCTTGAACACACCATGTGTTCTGCGCACTGTTAGTTTCATTATCACAATCACCCGAGTTGGACCAATGAGCAGCTGTAAAACATTATTTGAAAAAATCCGTTGACTTAATTCCAATCGCCATAACATGACGAATTAAGGCAATAGCTTATTTGCTTGCGTAAAATTCAAAAGCTCGATCCTAACGAAGTTTAGGTAAATTATTTTAAAGCTGTATTCAAAGTTTGTTTACAAGAGCGATCACCAATTCTAATATGCTGTTTGTCCAACATAGTGGACGAGAGTCTACTTACCTATCACGCAGGGCAATTCTTCAGATAAACCTAATCGGCGGGTCTTCATTGAGCGGACAAAAGAGAGCAATGTGCGAGACGCGTGGCAGTGTTTGCTTGATCCCAGCATCGGTAAAAGACTTGGAGCGATCTCTAAATTGCATGTACACAAGAAGCCTTTGTGGGACAACAACCCACTAAATTCAGACTAAAAGAACAATTTCAAATGGATGGATGAATCGGTGCGATTAATCTTTCCCTTGGGTTGGGTAGCAATATTCTTTCCTTGATTTGGGCATTTATTCACAAGCCAATACGATACTTGAAGCCGATGTACCTAAATGGAATGTCTCTCTGACGATGTGTAATTGTTGTTTAGGTTTGCTCTATTTAAGCAAAAAATTTATCTATTTAGTGTTTCCTTTAGCTATAAGGTTCATGAGATCGATCTGTGTGAGTTAACTGTGAAAAATGGTAAATCGATATTAAAAGCTCACAATGATGTATGCCCATTTTTCTGGGTTGCTACGGATGAAACTTTATATTCTGTATGAGTTATCCTCCAGGACAATTTCGTTCTATAACTAAGGTTAATACTTTTGTGTTGGTGAAGTAATTTGTTCTTTGTTCTCAGCTGTCGGCTGAAAAATTGTCTGTAAGCAGGACAAACAGCGGGACAAATGGGGTTGAGGCCGAGGTCCATGGCGCACGCCGGTGCAGCGAGACCGCCTTCCAGTTTTTACCTTATATTTGTTGCTTTGAAAACTACTGGCCTCTTTATTGCATGCAGTAAAAAATGCATCATAATTTTAAATAGCATTGAGATCGCCATTTATATTTAGGCAGAGAGATGTTTTTTGTGACAGCTTGTCCTAGGTGCGTTCACGAGGATGAGTTGTCCAAATTGAGCGTAATGGACTAATATTGTTTCCCTGCACTGCATCCGTTTTGGGAACATCGAAGTTAGATCAGCTTGTTTTACAGGAAAAATAATTAACCCCCATTCAATTCACAAAATCACATTAATCTTTTTTCAAAAATGTAAAAATCACGTGCTTTATCTTCAAGTTTTTTTACGGCTGGTTACACGTCGTGAAATCGAATGATTTAATTTTTTTTAACACTCACAATCTCCACCAGTGGGAGGGAGAGAAGACGGCCCTTTTTTCTTCGTGGAATGCAGCTAACGAAATGGAACACTGATTTACTG
>JACJUY010000846.1:34589-45176 GCA_014220935.1 Platorchestia sp. MABIK | reverse complement strand
CGCTAGCAAGCCGAACAAAATAACTGAAGAACGGTGCTCGTTGCAGTAGGTAGTGTCGAAACGCATTGTGTCTTGGTCAAATGCGGTGATTTGCTCGTCCATTTTAACGTTGATGACCTCTCTACTGCATTGGCTTTGAAGACTAAAAATCTCATTTTTTAAACAAATATTTGTTCCCTTGAGTGCATTTAAATGACCAAATGTGAGCTATAACGTCAATCAGTTAGGGAATCTTTGCACAGGGTGGAATAGCGTGAACTATTTTCAATATTCAATATCACAATCACAATTTGTTGTTTTTGCAATATAACCGGGAATTATCCTCGCTCTTAGGTCTCTGTGGTACTCGCGGTCCTCGCACCTTCTATATTCTTAAGCTTACAAGCGTGCAGTGAGCATCCTGACATAAAATGAATTTTAGCTACAATCAAAAAGAAAAATATTCAGCCTCTATTGTCTACGCTGAGGTTTATCAACGTTTCTTTTTTGATTTGATGAAATTGTCAACTAAGAACAAGAAGGCAGTGTTCTAAAAATAGTGGCTAAGTGTTTAGCAATAATTTATGGACATTAAATTGTATTGTTAAATTTCAAAATGATTCTCTTCGGTCAGGAGACAATTCATTTGTTACGCAGTTGAGAAGGTATTACTGAAAAAACTGATTCCTTTGAGTTCTGAATGACCTGACCTTAGGAAGAGTTTGAATTTGAGGGCACCTCTATCTATGGTCTGGTTTCATTTGTCGTTGATGAGGCCTTGATGATCATTATAGTAGGTCACTGGTACTCGGCGCAGTACATGTAACCATTGCAGTGTTCCTCCGATTCCCTATTACTCCTGAGTCAGTCCCTACTGCAGCATTGTGATCTGCAAAATATTTTCAATCTGTAAATTTTTGTCCACGACTTTTCATTTTAAACTTCATGACTATTTTGGATTTTCTTGACAATACCCAAACACTTTGGGTGTATAATAACGAAGATTTTTCAATCTAAAGCTATGAGATTTACACAAATCTGCGGATAACAATAATACGAACGTTAAATTCGGATTATAAACATTTTCATTCTAATTTTGTTCGCGGATCTGCTACTCGAGAAGAGCATTCTTTCACTGGCTAACGTTATCGAAATTGTAACTATTATTAGATTGAAAATAGGTTAGTATAACCGATTTATGCCGTATAGGTTTTTTTACTGAACAGCATGTAGATATTGGTATTTTTAAATCTACCTATTATAGCCGAGAAATTTTGTAAAACTCTACGGATTAAGCTTCGAATATTTAGTTATAAATGCTTAAAATCATGCCAGTTTCAGGGGAGATTCACTAAATGTAAAAGTATTCCTGTGGTTCTCTTCAGAATTATAATATTGCATAGTTCTTTGACGAAACAAAAATTGCACCACACATGTTCATTAAAGGCTTAAGTATTTCAGCAGATCACTGTTAGCGCACACTGTAGCTGAAATCTGACTGCCATTACATACTTCCCTGGGAGACAAATTATTTCGTGCAATTTGTTTCACTGCGAATGAATTTTTCAGTAATGTATGAAAGATTAATTACTAGATTATTATATGACATTTTTCCTTTTTTAAAGGGTAATTTCATAACGCTTTCATGATCAAATTTTTATTTTCTACGCTGAGCACCCTACAGGTCTACTTCTTTCACTGACGAGCATAAGCAAACGTCTGAAGATTATCAATCATATTTCCCAACTGATATATGTTTAAGTACACTTCTTATCATGCTTTAACAATCACATGCTGCACATCTCTTAAAAATACGTTCTAATCCAATAGTCGAGAGATTCAGACTTACTTGTACATCACAATGTGCATTGCTCACTCATCGCCTTTCTCTCTCGCTTGTATTCATTTTTTTTATCCTCGTTGGCCCACCTTCTATTTTTAGAGTCTCATTACTTCTTTTCCAGCACTTATTATGTTGTTCCTCACTTGTACCTCCCTTCTGACGTTTTCTCTGATGCTAACTTTCCTTGAGTCGCACCCTTCAGTCTCCAATTAATTACCTTTTATTTGTTAAGCTTTTGATCTCATTTCTAAGCTTCCACTCTCAATTCTTTTCTTTTTTGTCGTTTCTTCATAACTGTGGTATTTCACATTTTGGTCTTTCTTTGAGTTTATGTTATCAAAATATTTTTTGACACTTCCGTTATCCTTCAGTACAGAATCTAATTCTTATAATCATTTGTTAGTGTTTGGCCACTATTTTTCTTGAATCGCCGTGGTAAGACCAGGTTTTGACCAAACCACCTCTGCCTACAATAACCCAGGCCTCTAGCTAGCTCCTTACACTCCCAGCTTCACTTGAAGGCTCCCATCAGCCTACGCCACTCCAAAAAAACAGAAAGAAAGAGTGTTGGCCCTGGTTCAAAATTTCCCATTTTAGATGTTTGAAATTTCGTAAGTTAAAGAGTTGGTTGGGGGGTTAGACATGTTCCAAGTTATTCAGCTTCAAATCCCCAGATTGAGTTTATATTTTGCGTCCATACACAATTGTTGAAGCCAGATTTAGAGTTCATGGTTCTAAATCTATCGTATCATCCACATCAGGTTTTCCCAAAGTAAATACTAAACAAAATCGCAATGAAAGAAAACACTTAGCCAAGGTATATTTGTTTTCCACAATATCACTGTGGAGTAGTTTCGTGTAGGAAGACTCATTCATTTTCCAAATTGTACAAGCTTTGTTTATCATAGGAGAAAAAATGCGAAATATAATAGACTTGAGCTTTTTCAATTGTGGATGTTTTTGAAGCCATTTCACTACTTCTTAACGGATGTCATTTTTCTTTATAGATAATTTACTATCGAATGCCCACTAACCAAATCGACAAAGTATTGTTTGGTCTCTGAATTGAACAACTTATTGCCCTACCTGGATTGTGTAAGCATGCTGAGCTGGAGTGGGAGAACATATTGTGGGCTGAGCAATATTGCAAATTACGGGCCATAACTCATAATTAATCTTCGAGCAACCTTTTGTATTTTTCATAGTTATGAGTGCAGCGCTGATTACCCCTATTGAGACAGAATTCTAAAAAGGAATAACGATCGGATGAGAACTATTGACGTTACTTGAGTTGGATTTTAGGAAAATCTTGCACTTCGTTTTCAGTAATTTTACAACAATGTATACACATCCCTGATAAAGTAGCACTCGATTGGTAAAGAAGAACAGAGGACCCATTCATTAGGCTGTTCTGTAATAACGTTTCGGTTGCTTCGTATATATAAAAAAGTAGTAGCAGTTTAATAATACTATAAATGCTTTACTTTCCTCTCTCGTTATTATACTTGGTCACTTTCCTGCTGTTAATTTATTCAAAAGATAGACTGGGAAGCGCAACCCGTGGTGACGTAGTACATTTCATTTAGTTTTCAAACTTTAACATGAAAGGTTGCTCGAAGATTTACATCTACTTAGGATTAAACTTTGGAGTTGGCAGAGCCTGTACGTGAGTAAATAAATGTGTTTTAGCTAACATGAAGAATTTATTCGTTGTATATTTCATGCTAATAATTCAAGTTTACAGAACTTTTTATTGATTAACTTTAAATCCTCAAAATGAAATTTTTAAAATTTGGATAATTTGTTGGTCACTAGATGACGGTAATTGAGGAAACAAATAATGTCGTTAGAAAGCATCTAGAAACTGACATCTGACACAGTAGCAAGTTGGCTGAGGTACTTAGGCACCACCACACCCATGCGGCCAGATCACTCAGGGGTTGTAGCATGTCGAGTGAGCGGCTGCAAGCTGCTCTACACGATGGGTAGTCCAGAAATGTCTTGGTGCTGTTGAAGTTTCATCGTAATGACATTTAATTTAAACGCACGATTACCATAGCATCAATGTAATTTCAAGACTGATACTTGGTTATGATTGTTTTCCTTTCATTAAAAATAAGAACTACGATTGACAACAATAGTAATTGAAAATGGAATATCAAGTCATGTTGAAACATTGCAATTTTTTCCTAACCTCTGCAAACAGTACATGAAAAGTAATTGAAAAACCAGGATTTCGCTGTCCTGCTGAATTTATGCAAACAAATGCCTTTGATCATCTAGAGTACTCGCAATTGTCATCATTATTCATGCAGTAGCTTGAGGAGTGCGCAAATACGGAAGCGACGTCTAGTTGCGTGAAGCTCTTGGGTCATAAAATATGGAGCACATTTGCGCGACGCCGTCTCATAACATCGTTGGATCTTTGCAAGCGAGTGGCAAACGATAGAGAATTACAAGCGCATCAGGACGAGCTTTTAGCCAGAGCTCTTAGTGGGAGCTCGCGACCTGCTCCGCGAGGTCTTCAAAGCCTCGACAAATGAGTGCTCAGGCGGCGAACCTTTAAAGGCCTCAAAATAGGATTCTTGAGCAAAAATGCCTCATAAAAGCCGCCCCTCGCTCCTCAGCTTTCGCTGCGGCCACGGTCGTGTTTTTTCAACCATAAAAAGCGTGTGAACGATGATGGGAGACTGCAATTTGTACGTGACACCAAGATTTGAATGCGCTCGCCGGAGGGGGTGAGGGGCACAGTGGAGTCTGCGAAATGACGCAATTTTTGCGTTTTTGGCATTTGCACAAGTTTAAAATTTGGAGAAAATTTGCTCTTATTCCATTTATCCTTCTTACATTTGAGGAAATGAGAGTTGCAATTTGTGATACCGCTTTGTTGTTCGCGATGATATAGCTTTGACATTGTTCAAATACCTTTGTGTAGTTTAAAATAATTGTTTCCTTGCAATTGTCTACAGTGCAAATCACTGCCTCCTGTATTGCGATTTGGATTCAACGGTCGCGATGCTTGATGCTGAGACCTTGTTTAACAGAACATTCTTCGATGTTCAACGCTGACCTCATGAAATGCCCTAATTTGAGCAAAATATAAGTTAGCTCTGGAACCTTGCATCGCGTCGACTTGTACACCGAGCAAATTTTCACTAGACCAAACCGTTAGTGTACAGAAAATTGTACAAATTTGCCGTTGAAATGTTCTTATGATTTAACAATTGCGATCAGGATATTCAGAATATTTAAGCTTTGACCTAGATTAACAAAGTTATACATAGGTTGGTATGTGTTGAGTCTTAGTAGTGGTAGCTATTGCCCCTGCGCGGGGGTTCCGTTGCCCACCCGCACTTTGGTCGTTCATCTTTGCCAGTATACCTGACTCGTGTAGTTTTCCATACACGAGTTTAGATTACACATTTTCATTAACAGTACAAAATACCGTGGATGGTTGAGAGCCCTTACAATGACACTCAAATTTCGAGTTATCGAATTTTTCAACTACCTTCGACATAGAGCACCGAAAGCCAGCGCATAAATTTCGAGCGTGTTAGGGTATAATCCTAGGAAGTGAGCAAACCTCATTCACTGAACAGAAACACTTGCACTATACTGAACCTTTCACCTCCATTAAACAATCATGTTGCAAGACAATTTTTTTGTTGTTCATCTGCATGCCTGAGGCGGTAATTTATACATTATCTCAGTCTTATTCCGTATGAGAATCTATTAGGAATCTAAATGATTTACGTTTAAAATTTTTTCATTCTGATTATGAGAAAAATGCTTAAACATGGAGTGCATGACTTCTTACTGAGCAATTAAGCCCTATAGTAGTAATAATGAATCATTTAGTATGAATGCATTCTATGATAGTTCAACAAAATCCGGTATAATGTGATATTTCTCTTTCACAGTGTTTTTAAACAAGACGTTACTTAGGAGCTCAAAATGCCTCACTTCTCGGCCAAGTGTGACTTCGTGAAGCAACTTGAGTGTTATATCAGATCAGGGCCTTGTTCGCTAAAATATCGTTCTGCCTGACCGTTAGTACCAATAAATTTCTTCCTGTGAAATCAGAGCAACGCGACCCGAATATATCATGAGTCCAACAATTGAATTAACTCCCTTAGGAAGCCTGTAGAGTCCTGAGAAGCAACATATCGTCCCTCTTCCAAGGTGACAGCGACGCCGTTTTGAGTCGGAGCTTGAGACCGTTCTGACAAATCTGGTGTTCTGAGGGTTTCTGCCTGGCGCCATGCTTTCGACTGAGCTGCTCGTTGTACTCTTATCTTTTTACCGTCTGCTTTCAGTACAAGAGTACAGTCGTTTTCTCTTAGAAGAGCTAATCTCTTCATCTGTTCGATAAAAATCCCAAGATATGCTATTTCTTTTTTTTATAACCGTACCTGAAGAATTTATTTCTCTGGGTACTGAGCCCTAGTTGCCCTGTTTACAAAGCACTAGATTTGCATCATGTTTGCAAAGCTGTGTCATTCAAGACAATTTTGAAGACCTTGCTTCAATTGTGTGATACACGGTTTTAGTTATTAATATTTGGAAAAGAACATACTGCTTTAATTGAATGATGATGGAGACAGGTCATAAGTATTACTAATCCTGTTTTGCATTAAAGAAAATGCTCAGTGGTATTAACTATCGGATATTTGGAAGTATTGCATCGAATTTACGCCTTACATGTCCTGAAAAACTTTCTTAAAGTGCAAAAATTTCCTAGATTAGATTTTGATGTTATTCCTCGAAAAGTTAAGGGAAAAAAGTTGTTGCGTTTCTGTTACGCTCCAGGTACGACGAAAAGTTCATTGTATAGCTTCCACACAGATAGTTTATACACGTGCTATACAGATCGTTCAATATTTTAAAAGCTAAAAAAATGTTTTTAGCTCGAAAAATATTTCGATATTTTTTAAAATTGCTCACGGATAACAACGATCACTAAATCGTAGGATTTCGTACGAATTTAACACCCACCCATTTATTGTCTTGCATCGGATCAGAGTATATAGCCGCCTCACTCCCGGCGATGTTTGGCTGCCTCCAATACACTGCATTTGTCGGTGTTTCTGCCGAAGCCTTTTTTCTTATCTAAATGACGGCCGTAAATTACAGCACGCCAGTGAGAGTGAGCAGGAGGGAGGGGCGGTGGACAGAGCCTGGAGGTTGGCTTGTAGCAGCTCGCTGGAGCAAAAAGAATCTGGTTTCGAAGACAAAAAAAGTCTTCTTGGTTTTAGAAAACAGAAAGACTATTTTTCACTGTACTTGCTTGACGCAATGTTCTTTTGTGATCCAAGGCTCGAAGAAACTTTCCTATGTCATAACACATTAGACATTACTAATGGGCAGTAAAACACAAGTTAGTTCCTAATTCAAATATACAGCGACTTCGTTCAAGAATCAGTTATTTCCCAAACATGAAAATAAGCGTGACATATGACGTATTTTTAAGCAGGAGCTGTTGCAGAACTTATGTCGAATTTGAACGAACTTCAATTAATCCGCTTACTATCTAAGCTTTCTCAAAAATTTATGTTTTTTTTGAGAAAAATATTGGCATTCTGAGAAGAGAATTAAAGTCATGGGTTTGAATACCTCCTTGTTTCTGTATCCTCCTTTTTGATTTTTGTCTAGGAATTGCACATTGAAGCACGCCAATAAATTGCAATATGTGATAAAATGATGTGTGGCAGCTTTCATGAATTGCCCAGTGCCAGTTCCTGTAGAAATGAACTTGAAGCATAATAACTAAAGTTATGAACCTTTCCGAGCTAAAAGTTGAGTAGGCCTTCGTTGTGTTGAAATGAATGATTTGCTTTTTGTTCACACGTTAACTGACGCGGGCTAAACTGAAGTTCAATGTTCAACTCAAATTATGGTTAATTTTAGAGATAAATTTTGAAAATAAAGCACATTAAATAGATCGTGCCTTCATTTGGTTTTCCTAAAGTATTAATGGAAATTGAGTTTATGACTGCTGGTGGGTCGGCATCTGTAGGAAAATCCGCTCGGTGACCACTGGTGGGTTCCTTCGCAAGAAACGTGTAAAGGACCATCTTTTTTTAATTCAGTGCTGTCCTGTTTTTCAGTATCTCTGACTTTCTTTTTCAACTTTTATGTTTTTCCTAACCTTCCTTCCCAACTCACTGTTTCTATGCGCAGGGGAGCCTGTGCAGGAACACGCCTTGTGCAAAGATTCCGCGTTCCCTTAACTCCATCGTAAATTGTGCCTTCATCCTTCATCTTTTTGAATCTCTGTTGTGGTAAGGGAGGCTGAACCTAACTTATAATCAATCGATCAACATCATCACCATATTTGTCAGTCGTATCATGAGCTATTTGTCGCTATATTTTCATAGTTTTTTCCAAATTCTGTTCTAAACAATTAATAATTAATTATAATTTAATTTCTACACTCTTTTTAGGATCTGCTTCATTTTGTTAAAAAAAGACATGAGAAATACATTTTGCAAAATTTCGTGAAGTATGATTGATAAATGATGAATATTGTCTCACGAGTCCTTGGTCGATATAGCAAGCTATTTCAGCATAGTCCTGTGTTACGACAAGCCATATTAGCGGTTCTATGAATATTTTGAGAGCTACTCTACAATGATACAAAAATCGCACTTAGCTTGCATCCTCTAGAGTTATCCTTATACAAGCGTGGAAAAATTTCTTTTTCTTGATTGTTTAATCGCTTCATCTTGAAAGTCTATAAAGTTCAAAATTTAGTTTCAATATGCTTTTTTTCGTTCAAAAGTAATGGGGCCATCAGATCTTAAATTTCCAAATCAGAGATAACGTTTAATGTGCACTTTTCTCGTACATTCACAAACTAAAGAAAGAAACCTAACTCGTATCCCTGACTAACGTGCTCGTACTTACATTTCTTATGCCTACAATTCCCCCGTATAGGCTGAGTTCCCCGTGACCATCACTTGTTACTGACCCGATCTGAAAAAATTGCATAGTGGATACAGACAAAATATCCCATTTGTCACAACCCTGATGGCTCCTGTATCGATGCAAATACAACGTAGTGGTGAACAGAAGAATCATATTCTTGACTGAGGATTTTTAAGAGATTACCAAGAATCAGATGAAAATTTTGCACTGAAGGTAAAAGTTGACGCATACGGAATTCCCTTATATTCAGGATCACCGCAAATTCTAACTTTCTCATCTTCTCGATTGACTTCCAGTGAACAAAATGGTGTGCATTATTACTTTAACGTCTCCTCTGCTGGAATTAATGTTGCTTTTCTGTTGCTCGAATTTACTTCGAAGTAATAGTGTGTTACAGAAACCATTCATTTTTTTTGTGAAGTTCATGTAAATGAAAAGAAAATTACTGAAATATTCGTTTCTGCCGTCAGAGCGTTTTTTACGTTTAATTTCAGTTGTACGATTGGACGCAAGCAAACCATAGTCATCCTAATTCTGTCATTTGGTTCTGTCCCAGCTGCTACTGAGTACTTTACGGGCTGCTACCAGGAGGCCTCCTATGGTTCTCTTCACACACTATCGGATGTGGTTTTTGTGTATTCGGTGAGAGTATTGGTTAGCATGCCTAATTTGTTCCTCCTTTTGTTTGTTTCAGCCTAGATTCTTGCTGTGATATGAGTCCTTATTGGCGTAAATTAGTCTTAAGCCTGGAAGACCTGTCTTACTTGGATTCCACAATCTTTAGAGGCGAATTGAATGTTTCTTCTGGTTAATTAGCGTGTACATTAGGGGAATTTTCAGTTGATCAGATTTGTAGTTGTTTTAATTTGCTTCATTTATTTTTGCCAAATCGTGTCTTAAGATGTTCATTTCCATTGATTTCCTTTATTTTGAGTTGAATTTTTGTTGCTTCTATTTGTTCATTTTACTGATAATTTGCTCTTTTTATTTATTTTACCTTTTGAGATTTATTTGCCTGAGATTTTAATGGTCACTTACGTTTGAATGCTTTTTTTTTGTAGTCTGGCCATAGAAGTACGTTGCTTGCGGTTCTTTTACTTATAAGTTACGCTCATTCTTTTCATCTGACAAGACAGCACCTTATGTCCATGCTCCCTACTCATGACCCCATCATGTAATATCTACTGTACAGTAAATACCACTCCTCAAGTCTTCGTATTTTGTTCAAATCTGTCCGGACAATACTTTCTAGTTGCTGTGTATCGGAATTTAGTTATTTATTCTTCTTTTATTTTGGTTCTGAGTAAACTCTTGAGAACACAAAAGTTTCATTTCACCACAAGTTAAAGACTCACTATACGATAGAGATCTTATGATGTATTTTAGAAGTTCTGACCCCGCGACAGCACGATTTTTGCTTCGTTCATTGAAGGATTTCAAGGTACTTAAAAAATTTGAGGTTTATTATTTTACCTAGAAATATATGGGCTCTAAGCAATGCGGGGTTTGGATATGGTACAGTTTAACCACACCTTGTTCTTGTGATGTGATAAAATTCAGTTGTTTTCCGTAAGATTTGTTCTGAATGGCGGGCGTTGAGGAGCCAATGAGGAGGAAGGGTCAGTGGAGGGTCAGGCAGCAAATCTGCAATTTATGGACTCCGCAGAGTGTGGTCCCTTCTCTCCCTCCCAGCGCCTGCCTCTCCTAGCGCCTGCCTCTCCCAGCGCCTGCCTCTCCTAGCACCTGCCTCTCCCAGCTCCTGTTTCTTCCAGCTTCCATCTCTCCCAGCAGTTACCTATCCAAGCACCTGCCTCTCCCAGCGCCTGCCTCTCCCAGCG
>JACJUY010000846.1:0-33858 GCA_014220935.1 Platorchestia sp. MABIK | reverse complement strand
CAGCGCCTGCCTCTCCCAGCGCCTGCCTCTCCAAGCATGTTCCTCTCCCAGCTCCGGCCTCTTCCAGCACCTGCATCTCCTAGCACCTGCCTCTCCCAGCACCTGCCTCTCCCAGCTCCTGCCTCACCCAGCACCTGCTTCTTCCAGCTTCCATCTCTCCCAGCAGATACCTATCAAAGCACCTGCCTCTCTCAATGCTTTTCTCTCCGAACACCGGTCTTTCCCAGCTCTTGCCTCTCCCAGCGCTCTCTGCTTACTCTGCTCTCACTTCGCTAATTTCCTGCCTTTAGTAGTCGCGTGTGGGCTGGCGCATGCACGCACCATCGAGCATATTTATCCCCGATGCAGCAGGTGGAAGGAAGTATCAAGTAGCAAAAACGCTGAGAAATACGGAAGTAGGGATGTGTAGTGTTATCTTGAGCGTTCTTGTACTGGACTTTTTATTAGCTTTAATATTTTTAAACATTTAGTTTCATACAAAATAAACCAATAGTTTTTGTGTTTGATACTTTAGCGGTGTGTGATTTTGAATGGAATTATAACTGAATCAAGCTTGGTGTAAATGTTTTTGTTTCCTTATAGTGGTTCAGTTATTTGTGAGACTCATGTCAACATCTTATTTTCTTGAACGAGTTTTACGTTTAATTCAGAAAAATTATTTCATGGGTAATTAAAGATGCGTAATTAAAGCAAAAACTCCAAAGCTTCTACCAAAATTTTTACGACCGAATTAGTGTTTTGGTACTGAAAATGAAGCTAGAAAATAATCTATTTTCTACCATTGAGATAGTTTTCCCTTTAGCACATTTTCTTCAGATAAAAATGAACTGAGTAGAATAGTTTTTATACCTGTTCTCAAACAAGTAAGCTTTATACTGAAACAGCTGTACAGAATGTCCGTGTTCCAGAGGATGTGACCAGGAGTTCGTGTGTTGACAATGTTCTTACACTCAGCCCCAGCTTGTCGCTCACTCTATTGTCGAAAGATGTCTTATTTTTGTCCAGCGAGGTAATTTTAATGGATATCCTTTGTTTTCTACTCCTTCAGATCATAACATTTCATGGCTCATTTATAATACTTGCTGAAATTACAGCTATTTTTGCATTTCAACCGTTAATGAGCTACTGAACATTAGCTACTCCCACTTTGTGAGGAATAAGGGAAAAATTGGAGGTGTGCGATCATTCGTAAAACGCTAAATTTAGTTTGATAATTTAAGGAAATAATTACGTCCAACGGCATACTAGCAGCTATAATTATGAAAATTCTTTGATGACTTTTCTCTTTTATCATGTTTGATTTTTACTTTCTCATTCAGGTGTAACTGTAACGCAGTGATGACTGTTATGATCTATTTATATTCTGCGTTCTGCAGGAGAAAAACTTCGAGTAGTTGTTGACAGTTTTCCTTAATTGCGTGCTTGCTTCATAGTAAGTCATGTTTTTTATTTCCATTTTAACCGCTCCCGAAAGTGTTGGGTTATTTCTCACGAGAGGGATTCCGAAAAGTCATATTAAAAGATATGACTTTTCGTGAGAGATGAAATAAACCATGTGTGTAACAGTCATATTCTAAAAGATGTGATGCATAATTCTATGTAAAACCTGCAAACATCAGAAAGCACATTGACAACACCCTGTTATTGAATTTTGTTGAACCAAATTCCAATTTTTCTATTTTGTCAGCAATGCGAAAGTCGCATTGAGCGCTTCACTTCATCCTAAGCAGCTCATTTCCTGGCGGTTTTGGAGGCTTGATGAAATACCTGATCTGTGCCCGATACGCTCGCTCCCTCAGCGCCCACCCGACACCTCTTGCCGCTCTGTTCGAACAGAGCGGCGCCTGCTCTTCCAAGTCTCTCGCTCGATTCGCTTCGCGACACTGCTTATGCAAAAGTTGTGGTACTGTTAATACTGGTGTGTTGCAGCTGACTAAAATGCTGAAAAAGAAGTCTGACCTCGGTGTATAGTGGTCCAGTCATGCTGGATGTACCAGAACAAGCTGATTGTGTTTGTTTCAGATACTAACGGTTTGACTGTCAACATGTTGTCTGTCGTATTCAATTTGAGAGAAAATATTGTCATTGTACCTGAATTAGAATATTGAATTTGTTGCTTAATTTCTTCAAATTTTCATGTTCCTGAAATCAACAAAGTTCAAACGAAAAATCAATTAACTAAGGGACTAAAGTTTTGGCACAAAACCTCAAAATTTGAGAAAAATCTACAAACTTGGTAAATCAAATTCAGCGAAAATGTGCACGCTAGAAATACTCGAGTAATTTCTTCACAAATCATACACATATTAATATTTTTCAATTGTTTCTACCTTTAACAAAAAGAATGCTTCACTTTCAAACGAATTAATTCAGAGTGTAGTATACATGTAATTGTATCATGGTTTGTTTCTATTGAGCTTATTGCATGAAACGTTTGAAGGTCTTTATTCTACTTGCAATAGCTAGTTTAAATAGTGGAAAGTAAATCTTTTGTTTCATTCGTACGTGCTGCTCAGGACATGCTGCAAGTTGCACCAGTCCTACACGCTAGGCTCGCTTCGCAAATTTTTCCACTCGAATAAAACGGAAAGAAACAAAAGCACATCGGACGGTTCGTCTTTGTCATGCTAATTGGCTTGATTAACGAAAGCTTAAAAAGTCGACCCCTTTGAATTGGCTGCAATTTTTATCGAAGTCTTCGCTAATCTTCGGTGAACTTGCATTGAAATTCAGCTAAAGGCTGAGCAAATAAGTTCATTAGCATTGTTCAGGTCTCGAAAGGTAGGCTTTGGCGTCATCCTATTCTTGCTTTGACAATGCTGAGCTTATGTTAGTTCTATTTGCAAATATATTCTGCTATGATCATAGTGTGACAAGAGCTTTACAAAAAAGAAACTATCTTGTCTGCATTTTAAACACAATGAAGATGTTTAAACAGTAAAATAATGTGAAAATGAATCATACATATATCGCAAACATTTCTGAGTCCACTCTCTATCACAGGTTCTTTGAGTTTGTTTGAGAGCCAAATGACGACAAAAAGAAGAGTACATACACGCGCTGGAGAGGAATGAGCTATTTATTCCATTTTTGCTTCTTTTTAAAATATGCATATCTCAGACGAACGAAATCAGGAGAATTTAGTGAGGAACAAGATAAATTTTTAGGCATCGCTATTCAATATGAATCCAAACATGGGAGTGTTCTGTTTGTGGAGGGTGAAGTGGTCTGCTGTGAGTTTGATATGTACAAAATTCCTTCGTGCGATTCTCGACTTTTCTGAAGTAAAAGTTTTTTGACTTCAAACCGACACACGAAAATGTTCTGATAAAGCTAGTTTGGTTTGTTTCCTCCCCCTGCCAACCATATCTATTTCATTTATTAGAATAGATTATGAATATAGAGTCTGAAACATTTTCACTCAAAAATACTAAAATGTCACATTGTTCAATTTATATTTAACGGAACTGTGGTTTATCATACACAAAACTCATTTTCGGTTGATGGGTAATGAATAAAGGGTGTAAAGTAGGTTACAATTTTAAACACATATCGAGTCATCTCGATAACACGTACATTTCTATCATATTTACATTCACGTTCAAAGCGGATATCAACTTTTTTTAACGCTGTACGAAGATAAAAACGATTACTTAAAATGTATCGAGATAACATATACGTTTACGTCAACCAATAGAAAACAATGCCATAAAGTTAAACATTTGAGGTATTACATACATTTATCCCTCGAGCAGGGTACAATTTTTTGTTTGTCACTGACCAGTTGGCATCCTCTCATTTTACAATCACAATTGAACGTTTTTAACTTTAGCAGTCTTCATTTCCTATGAGAGTAGCAGTAGTATTTCCTATGGAAAAATTCGTGTGGAATTTGCTTTCTTTGGCGTGGAAATTTTACGGTGAGCGGATAAGATTCCAACCTTTTCGGTACTTCACCAGCGAACATAAAGGAGACACGATAAATGTGTAAAATGTGCCCACAGGAATAACATTTAGCGCTTTTGTGCATACATAAAACACAGACAAGTTACAGTACAGGAGGCTCCAAGCGTAGACTTCCAACAGACATCCAGCGAGAAATCCTTCCTTCAGTTTCATGGTCAAGTTTTTTACTTGATTCAAGTGCTTATTTCATTCCCTTGCGTGTATTTCCTGCGCTAGTTGATAATATAAGAAATGTAAGAACACTCGTATTATCTTTAAAAGTTTGTGGGAATAGTTACTTCCTATATAAACCTATACAGTCATCCAATGACTCGTTTTGAGGACTTACCAATGGAGGTCTCTTGGCTGAACGTTTCCTGTCTTAAATGGTGTATGTATAGTTGTGTCAAAAATTAGCATAAGTACCAACCATTTTATCATCGACTGTCTAAATTAAGAATTTTTAGATATCATGTGGACGATTTTCATAGATTTAGTTTCAAAAAGGTAAAGCACAATTCATCTGCATATGAAACGCAATTAGCTCCTTTTCAAAGAATTTATCCACATAGTGTGGTCGTGAATTCTTCAAAGCCGCTCTAAGAGTTCGCGGTAGCAGAGAAAAAAATAGTCAACTCACAGTGAATTTTCTTATATACCTTCCTTTTCATTTTATTTTTAATGTCTTAGAAACTAAAGTATTGTGGATATGACACGTTTCTTCTTCTTTTATGAGTCCATAAAATTGTTTTCCAATGCCTCGGTTACAAGCCAGAATTATTTTACACATACGTGCTATTCAGTAAATGTTAATGCTGTAATCTCGACGCTTCCTAATAAAATACTATGTTCGAATTGTGTCTAAAATTTTAATTTGAAAGTTCCATGGCAGTTATTGCCTGTGAATTTTATTATTTGAAGAAATTTCACCAAATTATACTGACGTTGAATTTGGCAGTCACAAAAACTTGTTATTTACTTTTAATTCGAAGAATGTATTTGCTACATACGAACAATGAAGAGCCGGAGTGAAAAATTAATTCATATTTGAATTAATCTTATTTTTTGCATTTGAAATTAAGACTGGTTGATTTTACTCGAAAGTTGAGTCAGTAAAATATGTTTTGTTCGGCTTAGAATGTGCAACCATCCGCAGTGGGCGATACTCTATAGTTGTCTGAAAACTTTGCAGCTGACATGACATCCCAGCTGCATGGCTGGCTGTCACTTGTTTTCGACCGAAGACTGACTAAATCTTAACGAGAAGAGGACCGATAAATAGACACAGAAGAATTCAGAGACAGCAACATCAGATACAAATTCAAGTTCCTTTACCACACCGAAGAAATTTTTAGCGTTACTCTTATTTAATACGAAATTCTTGTCGATGAGTGACGAGCTCCATGTACTGTAGTTTGTTTGGCAAAGTGTCCGCTTTAAAAGAAACGAGGTTACCATCATGCCATCCACGCCTGTGGCGCAGACTACGGGGCGCTCAGGCAGCGATGCTGTGCGCCATGGGCGAGGTTCCGAGGCTAAGTCCGGAGGATGCTTGGGATATTTGCTGGCTCAACTGCGACGATTGCTGGCTCAGCGTAGATGATTGCTGGCTAAGCGATGAAGATTGCTGAGTAATTGGCGATGATTGTTGATTTAACTGGCTAGATTGCTGGTTCATTACTGACGATTGACTGTTGATTGTTGCGTGCTGGCCGGCTTGGCTGGACAGCTGCGCTGAGTGTTGACTCATTTGAGATGAGGGCTGCGACAATTGTGTTATAGTTGAGTGACTTGAATAACTGCTGCTGTTGCTGCTGTTGTGCTGCACTTGGACCTGTGACTGCACAGGATTGTGAGCATCGCTATTATTATTGTTGCTATGAGACACAGGGGGGAGAGGGGTTTGGTGCTGATGGTGATGAGGGTGGTGATGGTGGTGAAGTGGCTGCTGCATGTTGTGTGGGTGGTGTTGGTGGTGTGGGTGGAGGGGAGGGGGCTGGGAAGAGGGAGTGGGGTGCGCCATCATGTTTGGGTCGGGGTGCATTCGTTTGCTAGGAACTGGGTCCAAGATTGGGCTCTGAAAAAGAAAAAAAATGCACTGAAAATTTCTATTGATTGTCTCAGCGTGACACTGTTTTCATCGCTTAATGGGATCTATTAAGGACTGCATGAATAAAATTAGCTAACGCTGAGCGCTATCTTGCTGTTAATTTCTTCAACTTCAAATTTATCTGATATGTATGAGTACTATGAGTGTCCATGGAAGCTTTTCTTGAGCCCTTCAAGGTATATGCGAGTATGTCTATGTAATCGCATTTGTCAAGGCACCTTTGATGACCTTCCTTACAGTGTTAAGAGAACTAGAAGTCGATTGAAACCCTAGACAGATAAATGAGAAAAAATTGGAAAAATTAAATATAAGAATTTACAGCATCAAGGAAATAAGAGAAAGAGTGAAAGTTCTACGTTGCATAAGTTTGATCAACATGAGGACAATAATGACGACCTAAAAGATAATCTTATTTTATGTAAAGTAAACACGTGAGTTATGCATGGTAATAATTGTGAGACTGCAACAAAAATTTTGAAATGTACGTTTTCAATGAGAAAATCTATTTAGAGTGCGTGGGCACCAATTAATATGGAAGAACACAATCAAAATACAAAAGCAAGAGGCAAAATCAATGCAAAGTGAGACTAATCTTTTAATACCAAATCATCATGTTCGCAACAGGCATATCTGCTCCTACGTACAAGGAGATCACGCATGTAAAAGAACTGCAATTATTGGGAACCAGTTTATATCCTCGACACAAACTAGAGATGACAGCTGGAGTGCGCTCAATCTCTGTACAAGAGCATCACAGCTCTTCGTACTTTCAACTTTCTTTAATCACGAGAACTCAATGAAAAATGGCTTTGAATATTTGGACCGCATCAAATTTCCAGCGCCACCTGAGCCCATCACAACAAGTACCTTGCGCATGCAGCCCAACACACTCAGGAACAATCACAGGTAATCTGTATAACGCCCCACTGTCCGGAGCTACAGATTGGAAAAGGACTCACCACAACAGCCAACAACATAGACATCAAAAGAGCTTGCATTCTCGTGAAGATCATGCGGCAGTTTCGAAATGTGTGATTTAGGGCATCATGGGAAAAGTGAGCAAGATAATCATAAGCAGAAATTCCTCGAAGAAGGGTGTTCATAGCGTGAAATAGATGCTTCTTTGTAAAAGAGAGTTTACAGTAAGGTCTCAGGTGTAATTAATGCTAGGTCAGGGGTTCTCAAACTTTTTCAACCAAGGACCCCTTTTATTACCGAAAATGAGCTAAGGACCCCCTCACTTGTTTTTCTCTCAGGAAAATATATATATTTATATATAAATATTTATGTATATACAAATAATTAATATAACAATTTATAATATAATATATAATTATGAATATAATTTTTATCTTTATGCATAACTCACGGGTTTACTACAAGTAAAATAATGATCTTTTACAATCATTCTTGTCTACATGTTGATCAAACATGTTCAGCTCTGAATTTTCCTCTTCTCCTATTTCCCCGTTCCTGAAAATCTCCCTTCTCTAATTTTTTCCAGTTTCTTTTCATTTATTTATCGAGGGCTTCAATATCCTCTTTGAAACCTGATTCTTTTAACACTGTCAGGAGGGTCATCAAAAATGCCGAAATGTTTTCGTTTCACTTATTTGCTACACTATAAAAAGTGATATAAAGAAAAAACTTATGAAAATCATGTACATCATATGTTTTGGGGCTCGTATCTTGCCGAAATGCCTGGGTTTTACGGGAATATTGTGAAATTGAGTCCATGCAGCAGTGCGATCCCAATGCTTCTTCTCGTTGGGAGAAAGAAGTGAACTGTCTACAATTCATCACTCTCAAAACATGGCATTCTTCCATTGCTTCTTTCCTTTAAGTGAACAAAGTTACTGTCTGGAAAACATTTTTTGGAATCACTAACAAACTTTCTTTGCCAACCATCGTTACAGTCAGAAGAGCAATAAACATGAAAATGCTAATATGCATTTAAATTGTTTCCTTTGGCAACAATTATACCAGTTCAATTAGAAAACAATAAGAAAACGTCTCCATTATGATGACCACATTCTAATGTCGGCTTCCTTTTAAAATACATGCTATAAGCATAAATAAAAAGAAAATAAATGTAATAGCACCAGTAATCTTTTGTCTACCACAGTGTGAGTTCTTTTGGTAAACATAAAAAGAATGTAAACTTAGAGGCATTAGTTTTTTTCTACATCTAGCACTGCCAAAGTTCATTCAATAAGCATCAAGATGAGGTGAGTGTAATGGTGCTAATGACTTTTGATATTTTGATATTTTTCAATCTTCATTCAATAGGCATCTAGAGCTAGTAATGTAATAGGGCCAATATCCTTCCTCTGTTTACCACAGCAGAAGTCCACTCAATAATTTTAAAATTATATTAATGCAATGGTACTTTTATCATTCCTTCCTTTTTCTAGTGCATACGAAGTCCGTTCAACAAGATTCAAGCGAATGGAGAATATGTTAAATAAGAGAGTAGAGGAAGGTGAGGCAGAGCAATGGGTCCCGTGTCTCACCTCGAGGCCTCCGATCTGACGCTTGAGGTGAGCGAGGCTGGAAGGAGAGCATGCCATCGAGGCGAACACGAGGCGCTCCTCGTAGTCGTACTCACACAGTATCTTGTTGTCGCACAGGTAGAACTTGTCGCCCACACAGAACCTAAAATAAAAACAGTTTTGTTGCTCGTTAGTTGGCTGGTTTTTTGGCGTGCAATTAAACAATTGTTGATTCATTTTCACTGTATTGTTTTTGATAGACCAAAATAAAATGACAGATAAGCGTGGGTGGTTTGTTTGTTTATTGAGAATTACGGTGTGCTTGAAACTTTACAAATTCAAAAGTTGAGTAGTTTTTTGTTGATCTCACTTCGTTTTGGATGAAATTAGGCA
Organism: Platorchestia sp. MABIK; assembly: GCA_014220935.1. NCBI lineage: Eukaryota > Metazoa > Arthropoda > Malacostraca > Amphipoda > Talitridae > Platorchestia > Platorchestia sp. MABIK. Next base: position 24,918 of record JACJUY010000846.1, on the reverse strand, counting down.
CAAATTGCATTGATAGCACCAAATTCTTTTTAATTAGAATGGACTGTAGCTTACCCAACAGCTTGCCAGCTGGGTGAGCTGTAGACTGTTTGAAAATAATGGTATCGTTTATGAAATTCCACGCATTATGCTGTTCACCAACATTTAGCTTCATCATTTCTTGCTTTTGAGGCCTCCTTCTGCTACTTTCTTACTGTCATTTCATGCCTGTGAGGAAAAGTATTATACCACATGAACAATTTTAATCAGGGGTATTTTCCTCAAATCAATATGTGAAAACATTTAGTATTTTTAATTTCATCAGTTTTTATCTTCCCATCCGAAAATTTAAGTACAGCCTTAGCCAACAAAGGTGAAGTCAGAATTCAGACACAACATATTTTATCTCTTTTAAAGAAAACTAACTCGATCAAAAATTTGCATGCACTGCTATTAGGGATTTGTTGGCTCTGATTCATTTTTTGCAAAACATTTATCAGAGTTACACACAGGGTGATCGGTACTTCATTGAAAAGACCGTAACATAAGGTTAAGTGCTCTGAAATGAATAATTTTTACTCAATAACCTCGAAAAATATTCGTTTGAGAGTTATGAAGACTTGAAATTTGAAATGTCGCAGAGAAAAATTTGTGATTTGAGAATAACAGAGAAATTAAATATTGAAGTTTGGAAAAAAATTCCTTTATGAACACAAGAAGCAGAATAACAGCAGTAACTGTTATGACCACAAGTAACAAATCTTGAAATTAAGTTCAGAATTTACAGAAAATATTCTATAAAAGGCCTTAACGGCCCCATCACACACTTCTGGGGACGCTCGAAGAATTTGGTGTACGAAACACCGTTTCATTCTGAAGAAGACCTCATGGGTGGCATTGTTTAACTTTGCAAGGATCCATAGAACTTTTGGCGTCTTCGTTCGTGTCCGGTTGTCATTACATCTGCTTTTGAACACTTACATGGCAACAGATGGCGTCATGTTGAACACCTTTTGTAAATGCCTAACGGAATTTGAAATTTCATTTCTTGTCATCGTTATAATTGAGGCTATCATTCTATTACTCGCAATCAGAAAAAAATTGTTTTCCTAACTTGAACATTTAATTTCCCTGCCACTCTCAAAGTACGAATTTTTTCTCCAATACGTTTCCAATTTCAAGCCCTTGTAATTTTTTAACGAAATATTTTTGATCGCACTGTTATTGAGGAAAATTGTATTTATTTTTTATCAAAATGTGTTTTTGGATGGCACGCTTCGACAAGCCTGTTACTCTTCCACCTTTCTTTTAAGGTCACAGCGTATTAAATGACAATGTTAATTTTTGTTTGTTTTGTTGATGGTGTTTTCCTTTTTCATATTTCATTTCCTCCTTCCTACACCTTTACTCGAAAGCTCCTTTCCAATAAATATTTTCCTTGACTCAGACTTTTTCCTGCCAACCCTTCCCAGCACCGGTGCTCTTATTTTCTAGCCCATGCCTCTCGCAGCCGTCGGCTCACACAAGCGACTCTTCGCATGAAACTAATCGTGCCATCATTACCGTACATCTTCGTTGGTTCACGTCTTCCTTCGTTCAAATTGCCTTGCCAACTTTCTCCTTTGTCCAAATATCTAAACTACGCGTTAATTTTCGAAAGTAAAAAGGAAGGATTAACTTCTCATGCATTTTTTTAAGCTGTTCTTTTTTTCTGCGCTTCATTTTTCCCTCTTTCTAGTACATGTTTTTTACTTTAACCTACCTCTTTTTTTGTCTCCAAGCTATTTTCCCTGCACGACTCCCCTTGGAAATTTCATTACCTCTTCTTCAACCCACTTTCCAAAGAACAATACTTTCTGCCACTCTGTGTTCGCACATTCCTTTCCTTTCTTTGGACTTTTTCACACACTCCGTTCGTGCCACCACCCTCCCACGGAGCAGCCAGCGTTGGTCTCTATCCCTGCCGTGGCCGCTCGCCCAACCAACCCTTCCCACTTGCACAGCTCCACTCGATTGATCCCTACTCGCTCAGATTAGGCAGCCGTCGACCACAAATGTCGGACGCAGATCAACAGCCGAGGTTTCGCCGATCTCAAGCTCCACTTTCCTTCATTGTACTCGTACTTACTTTTTTTTTCAGCCAGAGTATTGCCTCAATCACTAAAACACTAGAGGTCAATTTGTTATTTTTTCCATAACTTATTTATTCTTAGAAGAAAGTTGAAGAATTTTACAACATATAATGAATATTTATTTCTTTTTAATACCAGTAAATTCACTGTCGTGCATTTTCGAATTCTTTTAATTTTAACTCATATCAATACTTGAAGAATAAAATACCGCAACAGGATCGAGGCCATGGGGCTGTCTTACATAGCTGCTCAAGTCCAATGTCGTACATCCACAACACATTTCAATTTATATCCTCCTGAAAGTTATCGTAATTAGAGTTTAAAGATCAAAATGTCAAGTGAGATAAATTACAATCAACTTAACAGCTAGACGGATGTTGAAAGCTAGTCGTCACGTTTCTCATCACAGGCATGGAAGAGAAATATTTTTGGCTTCCTTTAAATAGGAATCAAAATCCCAATTTTGTATTCTTTATCAGCGATAGAGTTAGCATTACGCTCTCTTTGTCCAATAACTACGCTCTGTAACAGTACAACAATACTTCAGATCAGGTAAAGCATTTTCTAAAATCATCTTGCTTGGGATCAATTTCCTGCTTGAGATCAGAGAATGGTAGCGCGTTTCCTGTATACCGCAGGCTTGAGAGAAGAAACCGTGACAGGAGGGGAAGGCCTAGTGAGGCAAGGCAAGTTTAGGCAATTAAACTAAACACGACCTGATTAAACTGAGGAGGGTCGTCCGAGACCGCTCAAGAGCTATTGAGAGGGCGCTTGAGAGACCGATCGACGGAACAGATAGTGGCGACGAGGGGAACCAAACTGAGGGAGAGTCAGTGCTGCCCTCTTAGAGTTGGTTGCTTTGATTGTGGGTTACTCTTTATAGAGCTGGCACTTGGAGGCTCCATGACCTGTTTTAGTGCTGACGTCTACTTGCCTGAAGTTCTATTGATGGTGATAACACCTGTACGAGAATTAGTAATAAAAGTACGACAAAGGTAACCTTTGTTGTACTTTTAGTGGTAGTGTCAGCACGCAAACTAGCACTCAGGTTTTAGTAGCTGAAGTTCTTTTATAGAGGCAACGTCTACAACAGCGCTGACTTCATGTTACTCGGAGCATTTAGATGTAGTGATAACAGTATCATCTGCGTAACAATGTAGTAGTGCTGTGCTAGAAATGAAATCTGTTCCAAATGAATGGAATCTTTCATGCACTTAGTTAAATTATTTTTATTGGACCACCATTGCCTCATTAAGTAAGGGAGCTCATATAACCAACTTGTGAATCTGTGTTGTGAAAAAACTGCCTTATTCTTAACTTAGGCCTACAATTTATTCGTGAAAACTGTTTCGAAAAAATAGAGTTTTAGTACCTCAGATCATGTGTACTAATGTACCCTTAAGCGGATGCTACGTAGTTGAATCGAGTCTCTTTTCTGCGCCCCTGTTTCTCGTATGATCTTTCCTCAGTTCACGACTGACGCCGCAGTTCGTACTAGACCATCAGAGACACAATAGGTCACATTGCTTATTTAACTTATATAATGAACTTCTCCGTAAAACACAGTATATTTAGCAGGGATCGCATCCGCCAAACAGTGTGGGGGAATTTTTAATTTTATGCTGCTATCATTTAAAGCAGAATATTGAATTTCATCCTAAGGTATGACTTGAAACAAATTGGACAGCTACAGGCAAGCAACTTGAGTGAGCAATCAAGTTACCCATTTAAATTACCAAAGTTTTAAAGAATCCTATCTAGACCACTCGTTACCTTTTGGGTCAAGCTCTTTATCTTTCATTTCTAATTTAGCGAGCGGTTCCTACGTATGCTTTTACGATGGTAAAATAATTCGATATAAATTTAAAACATTTCCTCAAAAAATTTTACTGAACATTCAAAGGGAAATATTCTTCCTAAAAATTTCCGCTTATAACCGACCGTATCCGCAATACAACGGAAGGGATTGAAACGAACGCGAATTTCTTCCAACGTATGGTGAGCCAAGTTTTGTCTACAATATGATAAAGGAAACTGAACTTCACTATTTCCTGTAACTGGAGGCAGAAGGCTGAATTTTGTCCGAAGTTATTGCTCAGAGAATGGCGTAGACGTGGATAAGAGAACAGGCAAGACAGTCAGAGCATTGTAAGATGGATTATACTGGTCAATTAGATTAGACTAGCTCAGTCCAGTGTTGTCAATTTTATTGTAAAGAATAGTAATATGACTGGATATAATTATCTCCTAGCATATCAGAAGAAACCAAGTATTAAGCACGAAAACAAATAAATCTTGAATTTCCCTTGTTTGAGCATGTATAAACATCTCGTCAGTTCTAGAATAACGTATATGCAAAAAAATATGAAAATACCTTAGCGAACATCAATTTAATTTAACCCACTCCAAGTAATTTTTATGCGTGCATTTGATGGTTCTGTTCTATGGTGAATATTTGAAAATTATTTCGCTGCTTAATTGGGTGAAATTATCATACTCTGATGCTAACTGCGGCCAAATTTCCATTTGCTATTGCCAAAACTCCAATAATTGGTATGTGGTGAAATAAAATTTATCCAAAGAAATTTATGAGAAAGAATTATACAAATAGCTGAATTATACCAGAAAAATACCTATTTTAGAACCCTGGGGAGTAGATAGTAACTAACCTGTGGTTGCACTGCTGGCAAGCGAAGCACTCGAGGTGGTACACGTTGTTGCGTGCGCGCATCACCATCTCGAACGCGGGGATAACCTTCGAACACGCCGAGCAGTAGCCCGTCGTACCGAACAGCCTGAACAACAAATCCCTTGACTTTCTGCCCTCTATCTCTCAAATGTAAGAGCATCATGCGCAATGAAATATGAGAGTATAGAGTGCACGGTAGAATACACGGACAGAGTGATATTCAGCAGTGTCGTTACATTCAGCCTTAATTGTCAGGATGAATAGATAAGGAGGCTATGGTGTTCGGTGAAAATAATCCTTTGCGACATGTTTGGTTTTAAACCGAGGAGCCTGATGCGATAGCGATGTACCTCCCTGCACTATCACCATGTTCAACTGTATTGTAGTACATACAAACGTATTTATTAAAATTACCAACAGCGGAAGTGCATGCATATGTTTCTCAAGTCTTGTATGTAATATTGATTAAGTCATCATTAACCTAATTTCAGACAGCAAGACAAGCAATGGCTTCAAATTAGGGTATTTCGATAACAGCGGTTTGAAAAAAATATGCAGTGCCCTCAGAAATTACCTGAACGCTTTTAAAATATTTTTTTTTGTTCATAATGTACAAACTAATGAAGAAGGGAAATTGAAATTCGAGAAAAAGACGCAGCGATGACCATGTAATTTATATGATATCATCTAAATTTTTAAATTACATCTCAAATAAAACAAAAGTTATTGCAAAATACCTCAAAAAAATAAACAACCAAAATGTAAACGGAAAACGAAGAAATTTTCAACAATCAACGGTGTGGCTTGTAAATCGATTACCTTCTTCAATCTATTGTTGCAATTCTTAATGGAGTTAAAAATATTCAAGAGTAATATTGGCTCATTACTCATTGCAAACAGTTCCAAATTCCACCAAGTTCTTTGGCTTTCTCTGTTAAAAGTGAGTCATGAAGCAAAACCAAAGATTATCAATCAGTTGAGTTCTTGTGACAGATGGCCAGCCCAACAGATTGATTTTGGCATTTTGAAGTCATTTGGTTTCTATTTTTGCGACAGATTTGAGATCTCTATAATGCTGAAAGATCCACCGACGTGCTAAACACAGTTTCATAGCTTTTTTTAACAAATAAATCCTTAGAATTTCAAAGTAATCTACTTTCTTCGCGATTCCATTGCCTTTCTTAAGACTATCAAATTCAGCTGCACTGAAAAGCCCCATGGCATGAGTGAATGTAATCCGTTCTGAACACAGTGTTCTTAAGGTTATTTCTTTCACAAGTTTTGTAAAAAACGTGTTAGAGTAAAAAACGTGTTTAGCTTTATTTAGACCAAAAAGTTAAAATTTCGTTCTACTTGACTTTAATTTCCGACTCCAAATAAGAAGAAGCCTTCTCTACATTTTTTCAAATAAATTTCAAACTTCGTTCTTTAATTTTATCCCTGTGGAGGACGTTAGGCACTGTGGTGAGACTGACATTCTCACATGCTTCGTGCAATTGATCTCAAATGTTCTTACAGGAAATTTTGTGTTTGGAAGGACTTGTTCGACTACTTGACTTGTCGTCATTGCCTCAACTTTGGCCAATCGCCCTGGTCGATGTCGATTGATTGTGCCGCCATAATCTCTGAATATGGTCACAGTGTCATGAACTGTTGACTGCGGCACACTTCTTTGCTGAAATATGTTCGAGTAATTACAATAACATCTTACAATCTTTGTGTATTTATTGTTTCTTGACTGATGCTTCCCTTCATTTCAATGATTTAGTGTTTTTCGTTACTTGACTGCTGCTTTCTGTTCGCAATGGTGATCGTTGAAACACTAAAGGATCCGGTTGAACGAAATACCGCATTTAGCGAATTTGTGCCCCAATTTATGGAACATTAAATTCTAAAATTATCTATGAGTCACATATATAATTTTTTTTGCCATCACTAGTAAGTCTTGAAGGTAGTTTTGCAATTTTAATACATACTTATAGCCCTGACCTGTTACTTTTAAATTCTGTCGTTTTGAAGATTTTGTGACAATTTTTGCTTCTCATGTGTTCATGAAAATTTATGCACATATTTATAATTGCATCACTCATCATGTCTTCTAATTTCTTCAACTAATTTTCTCTACAGTTTGTAAATAATGAACGAAAACCACAATTTTTTGAGGTGCCCGACCACTCTGTGAGGGTACTATAGGTTGCTCAATTAATTTGAATCAAATGAGTCTGGAATTAATAAGTTCGAACCTCACTTGTGTCTCTACAATGTTGCTTAGAATATATAAAAATTGACCCATTTTGGATACAGGCTGACGTCTATTTAGCATCTTTTTATATTATGCACCTTACTTATGCACTAAATTTTAGCATTCTAGTAACACATAGTTACCCATTCTAGTAACACATAGACAACTAGAAAGCCCTTGCAGCAATCAGGAAAACGTTAAAACTGCACAAATGCAACATTGCACCTGAGGTAGTCGCGTTTGCACAAGATGAGGTTGCCTTTAGTGAAGAGAGTTGATCCCACCTCGCCCAGCCTGCAGTCGCAGCAGCCGCACTTGAGGCAGTCCTCGTGCCAGTACAGCTCCAGCGCTTTCAGCAGGTACCTGGCGGCGCCACAGCAACACAGGCCGGTTATGTTCTCTGCGAGCATCTCTTCCTATGAACTCACAAATGCAGCCCCACGAATTTTACTCCGTCGTGCACAGCTTTCAACCATCGCACCCTAAAACTTTTACTATAAATAAATGAATGAGAAGTAGAATATTTTTTGTCACTACCCAGGAATCAGCAACGCTAGTACATAGTCAATATTAATTTTCGTGGGAAAAATTTTAATGTTCATTTTAGTAGGAATTTAAGTTCCATTCGTAGGTTGGACTTCCCTGTATGCTCAAAGCGTAAGTTCCAGTTGAATCCTTCTTACACAGTGAGAGTATAAATGTTCTAAGATCTTATTACCCTAACTCTAGTTCGGACGGCTTTTGAATATATTTTTGTAAACGTTGCACGGATTCAACTTTTCGACAAATATTTTCAATGAGTATAAAATCACGTGAAATTTGGATATAATTTGTGAAACTTGCAAAAGTTGTTATCTCTGAGTTGTTGCTGTGAAATAACGTGAAATATATCTAAGAGAATGTTAAATTTCATTTAATTTCTGAAATTTTTATTTGAAAACTTGTTTGTCTTTGACAACCATTGTTGAGTGTGCTTTTCACCAAAATTTGGAGCGAGGTTGAGTCCTTGCGTCCTGGTGCCATGGTAAAAATTTGCCGAAAAAATTCATAATTTTCACTCTATGGAAAAACTATATTGCAGACAATTACCCTTCATCGTGTTGTTTTCTACATCGTGCAGTTGATAATCTTGTGAACAAATTTGCTTCAAATGATGTTCGATCGATCAACTGTAATTTTACAAAGTTTACAGACAGTGAAAAGTTTGAAACCTCTGAGAATAAGCTCTTATTTAACGAAGAATCTCTGAGTGGTTGGCAGCAATTTATTTGAGATAAAATATTATGTCTTCACCGTCGAAGTATTTCTTTCAGCCATGTAAGTGGCTGCAATTCAGGATTGGATGCCCACGAATACATTTTATGCAAACAAATTTTTCGACAATAATTACCTCTCTGCGATGCGTTTGCCACAGCCTGCGCAGTCCTGGGGAGCGTTGCAGCGCTCTACTTCAGGCTTCATGGTCATCTGCACGAGGGTAGGGCTTGTTCAAGCAGAGCTGGATATCGAAATTGGGGATGGCTTCAAATGACTTTACCCTTTCGTGGGATGAGTTACTTAGAAGCAGGTGTTGATCTTAAAAAATGTGGCATGATTGGCGGAATGATGCTTGGGGCACTATTGTCGTCGAAACAGCAGTATACTTGCCTCATTCCATAAAGAAATTAAAGCAAGACTCTAATCGAGAAACACTTCTTTTAAACGTCAGCAGTGGGACGTGTGAGAGTTTTAAACAATACACCGGATCAATAACTCTGAAGTGGGACGTCTAGTAAGCATTTGCCCTTTTTCCAGTGGATTTAAGAAAATTTTGCGCTATTCGCTGTTTGGCGAGCTTGACGGTGTTTTCGAACAGTGGTTGGGTGTTATGAAATTGCAGGAAATACACCCATCGTCACGAACCTAATTTTTGTATCATGGTCATTCAGTATTCAACCTGAGATTGATACGCTTGTTGCTAATTTGAATAGGGACCAGATGATCATCAAAGCAATGGGAGTCTGCTTTTGCTTATTGTATCAGGCAAAATTTTTATATAAATTGATGGCGTTGAAAAGGATAAATTATTCTGAAAGTTTTAAACAACTTAATCATTCATTAGAATTTGATATCAAGTTAATAAATGAATTATTCCCAACGTTCCCTTTGTTTCTAAGTCACATTTCGAAAATATGTCTCATCCTTTAATGGGAAAAATAATTCAAATGACTTGAATGCATTGTGCTTACTGTTTTAATGCATTTTGATACGCATAAAAAGATAAAAATACTTGACAGGAATAAGCAAGATGAATATCAGTAATGGGAGCTGAGGCAAAATTTGTTATTTGAGGATGTGAAGTAGACAGATCCATGAGACGTGTGAGAACGTGCGTTGTTATGCCCTGTAATTGTGTCACTATTTTTGTATTACTCTCTGAATTTCGTGTACACGTGTAGAATTTTTGCACAATGTTAAGTTGCTGTTATCATTTGCATTTGATGATGTAAGCCCATGTGAGGCAAATTTCGCATGATTCAAATACATGTGTGAATCGAGCGTAATATTTCTTTCAACATGTTCTCTGAGTATGGCACATATGTGTACCACTAGGTAAATTGTTCTTTTATTTACCAGTAACAATGGATACTATTTCATTGATTTCACTACCTGTATTTAAATTAGACAATGGTGCACAAGTTAAAATTTTATCGTGCAATTACATTTTTCCCGCTAGTTATAGGAAGGATAAGAATGTAACCAAGCAGTGAAGAAGGCTTTTCAATTCTGCATCTTCCAACCCATCCAAATCGACCGTTGCAACCGCGGAAGCGTATGTGGACGTGTTATATCGAGTCCCTCATTGAAATTGCCAATTTATCATCTAGTTCTAAGATTGTACATGATATTTAGTGAAAAACATAGCTTGGCCTATTCCTGTCCTTATTTTTTTAGTCCCAGAAGTTAGATCTTTAAATTTTATTTTAAAAAGACATTACCCTGTGATAAGAAATGAGCTTTAATTTTTCGGCAGCCTTCTACATCAGCGAAATCTTAAATCATTGTCTGATGGAAACGTAGTATATTGAAAGTATTGCATGACATTGAAGTCAAAACAAGCGTCTCCCATACGTAGTCCCAAAAATTTCAAAAAACCCTTCCGAAACCAATAATGAAGTAAGGGCATTTAGCTTAGAATACAATGCTTCTGAAATCCTGCTGCATTTCATTTTACAATTTTTAAATTTTGCAATAAAACAGAATTCGTTAAAAAGAAAAAGTTTGTCGCAAATACACCAATGCAGCTATTATTTTGGAATTCTACTTTGTCCTTAACGCGTTGATCGCCGTAGATTAAACTGAAGTTCAATTTTCAACCCGAATTTAAAGTCAATTGCAACATACTATTTTGAAAACAGCAAACGTTGATTGGATCGTGTCATCGTATAGTTTTAATTCAGTATTTGTGAAAATAGAGTTTGTGACTTTTGGAAATAGAATTTCGGACTCAACATCATTATGAAAATCCCCTCCGTGACCACCGGCGGCTCACGTCACAGTTTAAGCGTTAATCACTGCCGAAGATAACGTAACTCAAATATTTATTGCAAAATGTCAAACATATTCAAATTCATCAGAGCTTTAGAAAAAAAAAACGAGGCTCCCTTACGAATTAGAGTAAGTAATTCAGCTCAATGAATCATACTAAAAACAAAATCTGAAAAAATTTTGGTTAGCGTCTTCGGATGAATTAATTTTTTTCAAATTATAAAAAAGGAACTTTAATTGCTACAGAATTATTCGTTGTAATCTTCATGACATCATTTTTTCTTGAAACCATCAGTCCAAATTACCTCAGAATTCAATTTGAAAGAATTTTTCAATTAACCACTCATTCTTCAAGTTCCTTCACTACTACGCTGTTGCAATTCTACCGACTGTTCCAATAAATGATCCCATCTACCATGACTTAATTTGCCGCACAATCAGGGAATCATTTCTAAGCGTCTAATTCAGTGCTATGCATAAATTCACCCGCCACCTCACTTGATACGGGTCTGCGAATTATTTTTTGATCTCGCAGCGGTGGCTGCGTCTTGAGCGGGCAAGCAAGTGGTTCTCATCGGTGCCGCCGTGACGGGGCGTGCTCGGTCACGCCAATAGCTCACAGGCTGCAGTTCAACTGACATTCTATAGTAGTCACTCTATACAGCCCATTTTTTTCGCGCCTTGATCTACGGTGGGTTATTTTTAAATGTGCACCTTCTATTCTATAATTAATCAATGTTAATGACAATTTAAAACAAAATTACTGGTGTCGCACCTTTTACATCGCGCATGAGAAGATGTATGCAAGCTAAATATCTTTTTTTTTTTAATCATTTCCATGCTGTAGGAGAGGCTGGATGACTATTTCTTTCTATGATTTATCAAATAAAATTATTTCCGTGATTAATCGAAGATTATTGAATGATGTCATTTTCACTCTACACTAGCACTGTTGTGAAATGCATTCCCTCATTGCAGCAAACTTCGGGAGTGTACTCAAAAAAGTTGAAAACTCAAGTTCTGCGAAATTCATGAAATGCCGAAGGCGTGGCGTTGAGTACCAAAAGAGACGGGATAGTTAGCTGAGAACTCTTCCTCCTGAGCAAACTCTTGTATATTCACCCACTCACACTCGTAAGCCAAAGGACTTTTTGGGCATCCCTGCCTACCGCTTACCATGCAGGCAGAGAATTTTCGTCACTTGTATAATTTACTCCACAGATGCAAACGACAAAGCCTCCTATTCAAAATTATATTAAAATACATTTTATAACCTTATGATTTCTCCGTTGCGAGGCACGTGCGCTCACTTTTTCAGCAAATCAGTTTTCACTGCCTCTCGTAACTTGTCTTTGATTTTTATTTTAATTGTAACTCCAAGCACCACAAAAAGATTTGCTTTTGGTGTTTTCTTCTAATGTTCAGAATGTCTTTATTCACAGTTCCAATATGTTTATTTCTCTCCCCAACAAGTAACTATTTGTTTTTCTCGTGCAGTCTAAAGAATTCTCATAAATGAAAGTTTGATCTAATTTAATTTCATCTTTGTTCGTTCCTTTTCATTTAGCTTGGCTACACTTGAAATGAAGGCCAGAAGCGTAAGTTAGGGCATTCAGATGTATAATTAATCAACGACTTTGAATAATTAAAAAAAAGACAGATGATGGTTGAAGGGTGTCAAGTAATCCTTTAACTCCTTTGTTCACTTTCTCGTTGAAATGTCTGAGCCAATCGGTACAAACTGAGCGGTAAGGAATTTTGAAAACTTACAAATGCTTCGCCTGCGTAGAGAAAGATGCTTTTTTTAACCTTCTTTCGCTTTTTCATCTTCTGTGAATTTCTTTCCTACTTTGAGTCAATAATTTTGGATTTATTGACAAAAGTAGGAGTGGAGTACTTTCTATCAGTTGCCCTCAAAACGTCAATGAGTTGTTTTATTTGCGTCACATCGTTTCTTCATTGTTCTATGAGAGATATTCCAATCTTATATTCAAACACCTTATTTGTACTCTCATAGATTTTGTAGATGCTCTTTCATATTTCGTACGTTTTTCATATACGATAAGTTGTTCATATTTTCAAACATTTACCTTGTCACTTTATATCCCAATAGTCATTTGACTCACGTTTAAAACACAAATGCTTACGAAAAAAAAAAAATTATGGGACAAAATATATTCGAAGAAAAACGTGCAGTAACATATTTTGAAACCGCGTGAAATGTGAGCGATTATTTCATAAAGTACTCGTATAGTTTCGAAAAATTCAGTCTCAGACTCATTCAAAATTATTTCACTATTAGGCGTAGCTTTTCCTGTCGGCCCAGAGAAATTCTCTCTGTCTAGCGAATTGAAATGAAGGGGGATGCACTAACATATACCTACGTCACGTTTTTGTAGATTCATTGTTTATAATGCGGTGTGTGGTGAGAATTTAAGAGTGTTTTCTAAGACAGCTTTGATTTAAATCTATGATGTATAATAGGTGAGACTTGCTAACAATTTTCTGCCGCTCACAAGATCTCCAGGGATTACGTTGAAATATTGCTTGCTGCATGATTTCGAAATAAAAAGTCTACTTTAGTACGCGAGTATATCTCATTGAGCTCGATGGAGACTTACAGATCTTAATTATTTTCACTTGGTGTGCAATTAAATGAAAGAGTTCATTTTGAAAACCCTTTGATTTGAAAAATTTACGCGTGATTATACTGAATTTTATTCGGAAATTTATGTTCTCAATAGAAAATAGCACGAGCAGATCCATTTTTACTCCCCTCAATGGTTCTCCAGCGTCATAGGCTTGTGCAACGTTGATCACAAATTATCGCAGAGTTTTCGTGAAATTCTTCATTAAATGTATCCAGTATTTGATTTTGCTATGCGCATTTTTCGTCCTCAGTTTTATTTTGTTTTGTTTGACGAACGTGATAGTAATCTGTATACATTAGTAGTTCACTTTATTCGTCATGTTAGGTGCAAGATAACTTATTCGGCCCTAAGCGCCAATCCGCAATAAAATTTTCAGACATTTATTTTCTACTCACACTGATTAAAGGTTGAGAGGTGAAGGGACTAGACTGAAAAATTTAAACATGCTGAATCTTATGGTAAAGTCCCATATTCTCGCACACATTCAATTACGTTGAATTTTTCAAATAATCACATTCAACTTCGTTTAAAGTTGGTATTAATAATTTTATTATGGAACATTTACCATTATTTCACTCTAAGAGAGCACAACTGTTAAAAACGTGAAACATCAATACAATATGGAAAAATTCACCAGCTACCTTGTTCCAGAAGCCTGGAGATTGCGTGGAGTGTTGGCGTAAGAGTTTTACGAGTTTTACATTAGTGGAGAAACCATTATTAAGCAAGGGGATTTGAAGCTCCCAGCTGTTCACCTCCTTCTCCTGAAGAATGCTCACTACACTAGAAATTTTTGGCACCCTCACGAACAATTTAAGTTAAATGATTCATTGATTAATAAAGGTAAATGATTATTAAAGGTAAAGTCGGTGTAGCAAATTTAGTTACCTTTTTGGTATCTTTAAGTAAAAACTGGCACTCGAGCTGATGAACTACTCGGGGTTGAGTACATGTGCACAAACATTTTAAACATTATGAAGCGTCAATTTAGTTAACAAATGCTCGGCATATTTTCCCCTGAATGAGTGAAATTTATGTGCTTTGGAAAAGTTATTGACAGCGCTATAAGGGATTGTCCTGCATTCTCTAACTTTCCCACTGGCAATCACCTGCCCAAGCCAACTCGTGCCAATTAGAGAACACAGCTTTAATAAGGGCTATGCTTTTAAAAGCACAAATTTCAAAAATTTCTGGTTCAACTTATAATTTTTTTTATTCCTGTTTTTAAATAGTCTGAGCACCATTGAAAAACGTCCGTCAATAAACGAATGCGACTCAGCGTTAAAGCTTTCCTTTGTGGGGCACGATTTTCAAAATTTGTTTTGTTTTGTGATTGTCTCTTCATTATTAATGCTTGTTTATTTATTATGAAATAGCAATTAACTAAATTCATCATACCAAGATTTTTTCAGAGCCTTGAAAATGGATTAATTTCTAAATCCTAATTGTTTGCTGTAATAGTGATCTTTTTAGCTACGTTGATTCTTCTCGTCATCTTTCAGGAAAGATTTCAGAGAAATCAACTTATATCATCTTTTTCCCTCTCAATTGTATCTAAATCAAGCGTTATTTACTAATGCACGAATCGATAGGAGGTTATCAGACAAACTTACTCGTGCTTACGCTTCCAGTGTTTGTGAAGTTTGAGTACATTGCGCAAAATGAGAGCAAAGAATTATTGATGGATCTCAAATTTTGTCTGTTGTATTAGAATTTCCAATGCACACAAATTGATTCTAGAAAAAACGGAATTATTAGGCAATAATTTCAGAAAAACATTCAGGAATAAATAGCCGTTAAAAAGTTGCATCTGTCTCCCTTTCTGATTTTATATTCTCATCAAACTTGATCAATTGCGTAATAGTGTGACTTATATTTACCCGGCACTTACTTTTTTTAACACTTTTGAAGGTCCATAGAAAAATATTTTACTTAATATGAAAGACGTAGAGGTGCAATATGAGACTGAAAAACCGACTTGTACTCGAAAGAAGTCGCATTCCAGTGGAAGAGCACAACTCAGGACACCGCAATCAATATCTCGGTTACGGCGAATTGCCGTCATTTGCCGGTCAATTACGTGACGGTCGCGGTGGCGTTGCACTTGATTACACCCATTAATGATTGAGTGCATCTACATAGACGACACCAATGTGCGGCCACGGCTCTAGTTCCTGGTGGTCGGAATCATAGATTTGTTTTTGTGGCAGAATGTGGCGCTCTTGCGTGCTGCACAGCTGCGACTCTGCCTGTGTTCCTTGCTTGCCAAAATCTACTATCTTCATTTTAATAAGCACAATTCTCTTTAGCGTTCGTTGGACGGCGGTCATGTTCCATTAATTTTCGCAAATAGTATCTTGGATTAAATCTTTTTTCTTCAATAAATTGTCTCTTTCATATCACTCATAAGTGCAATGTTAAGCTTTTTTCAGATATCGACGTCCAAAAGATTGCTTCATTTTATGATCATCATTACTGTACCAAGAAGTAACATCTAAGCTCGGCCCATAGCAGTCTTAAATTAACTTCAACCATTCAATTTCGACCAAATTTATGTCTTGAGTCTACGGGTTTTGATATCCATATTTAATTTACTCATTAGATTACAGTACTGAACGGTGTGAGCTTTTATAAAACACTTTCACGTACGAAGAAGCTTTTAACGAATGAAAATTAAAGTGTATACATCTAAATTTTATTAATTGGCTTAATTAATAGGCTATGTAATTTTTTCTTCATGATTCGTAAATGGGGATTTTATCTCACAATACCATATTATTTTAGATAATAGGATTCCCATTGTGTGTCTAAACATTATTTTGGTAATCAATTAATTAGAATAATGGAGTAAAAAAGTCTCTCACACGGACTTACGCTGGAGAAAATCGGACTCTGAAGTTATGGAAGTTAACTTAATTCATTTGACTTTCTGTATTACTCTTCACAGCAAGTAATTCAAGGTAAACTAGATTAATAAAAATGTTCGTATCGCAATAAGTGTATAAGTAAATGAATGAAATTCCGGGCATCACTATTTTTCTGATGCTGAAGACCAGAAAATGTAGCTGAAACTGGGAACCACGAGATGAAACCAGAGTTAGGAATGACGAAATAAAGCTGAAGTTAGGAATAACGAAATAGAGCTGAAGTTAGAATCGATGAAATGATGCTGAAGTTAGGAATAACGAAATAGAACTAAAGTTATAAATGACGAAATGATGCTGAAGTTAGGAATGACAAAATGAAGTTGAATTTAGGAGTGACCAAATGAAGTGAACTACTGACCTTCATTGATGCGTCTTCAGTACGTCTTTTAGATTCACTTGTGAAATGGGAGTACTGATATTACGATGTAAGAGAATGTCTAAAATCACGAAACTGAAGGCTCCGGCCAATATTGTAGATAAATTTTTAAAAGACTGCTGAAAAATGATTTTTTTAATGAACGTTGTTAAGAGTTTAACTTTCATCACATTTAATAAAACTTTTGTTAGTAACAAGCATGTAAACAATTGTCCTTATTCAGGTACACGGAACGTTTAGTCGGTTTTCACACTACAAACCTCAACTATAAAATAGAAAGATGGTACTTCGTAGCTTATATTTCTGAAAGTGTTTCATCGTGTTAGCAACAATTACTCTACAAAATTGAGACTGTCCTAGCTAAGAGAAGCCTTCACTCATCCAAAACACACGGGAGACGACAATATACACGTGTCACGTGTGCAAACAGCGTTCACTCGAGCGAAACACACCCTCACTCGATGCATGGAACACTGGAACTGAACATCAAGGCTTAGCAAGTAAATTAGGCTCCCTCTTCGCGCAGAGTTCCCGCTGCTCGCAGAAGTGTCCTAATCGATCGATTTGTAGAAAGGGACACAGACGCTATCTGGTGGTAGAATTGCTCTACGAATGATGAAACAAGATCTACCTTAACTATATTGAAAACTTGGTGCCAGAGAACTTTTCATTTGATTTGATTCAGCAATTTTAGCTTGAAATTAAGTATCGTTAAGTATCTGTGCAGGTACATTCGATAAGAACACGCACAAAACCTTGAGTTGAGGCACGTGAAAAGCTGCAGCGCCCTCGCGCCTACCCTCTCACAGATCCCGCCCATTGCGTACGCCTACGAACTCACTCACCAATAGCGAGCGTTCCAGTCTTATTTGTTATTTTCCGGCTGCATCATTGGGTTGTGGTACGTTGTGTTTTATAATCCTAATAGCGCCCAGCAGCTTTTCCTCTGTAAGTGACAGCGCTTGGCATCCTTCAGACGAGGTATCAAACTGCAGAGATTTCCGTTTATTCTAAAAGGGTTTTCCCGGTAGGCCTAGTGTTTGTTCCGGAACTCCGCCCACCGACAGTCCACCATCACCGCAACCAGCGCCCGCCTGCCCAGGCTGCGTCGGGCATTTGCTCCCTCGAGAATTGCGGACTTTACACACACATTCCAAGCCTGCCGCCATCAAACGTTTTATTCGATTACCTCCTCCAAGCTATTTTCACAACTTATTGCACGTCTCACAAGTTATTTCAACTTCGCACTTCAGATTCGTGCTCGTGTCACTTTCTCGAGTTTGTTTACTGGGTGTGCGGAAGCCAACGATTTCGTGCAATCTACGTCGCTTTATCGAATTTTAGCTTAACTTGCAGCGACTTCAGTATCTTTTTGCCATGTATTTTTAAATAAATTATTTATTTGTGAGAAATGAGCCGAAATGATCATTTTTTAAGTTTCAGAAGAGCATCTGTTATAGAATCTATACATGATTCTAAATTTCGATTGGACACTATGTTATGTTTGGAATGAATTGAAAATGAATGCCACAAGTAACATCATTGACAACAAGGTCATCTTTAGGATTGTATGAGAAAACTTCCGCACGGGGATTTAACGTCTCTAAGGCTTGGTTTTTTATACGTTGCATTGTTTAGATCAATTCATTTATTGTTTTATTTGTTACAAGTTTTTCAATGTAAGTTTTAGATTTTATTTCTATTAAAAGTGCGTACAAAGAGCATTTTTTCATCTCCATTCTCCTATTCCACACTCTACGTTCTCATACCCCGATGCACTCGTGAATATTCGGAAGTTAGATGCATACGTACTAAGCTGCATGGCTGAATGTGAATATGAACTACTAGTGATAGGAATTTGATCTGAGGCTGCATATCTTATGCATAATTCAGTGACCGTATTGATGCATTCATGAAAAAATTTTAGATTGTTACTGAGAAACTGGACAAATTTATTTGATGCATGCAGTCTTTACACCCAATCCTAAATACACGAATAAATTAATAAAAATTAAAATTTTTACAACGAGTGGGCTTCGTTTCTTGACAAGCTGTGTATGACCTTCATCACAGCTTTGGGCATCGATAGGTTGGTGGTTACTATTTTAGACCGAAAAGATAAAAATCATTTTCATCGAAGATTCATCAATTTACCATCGGACAAATAGCTAGGTACATACATCTATGTCCCTAGTAAGTTGCATAGTTGAAAGCATTTGTGCTGACAGCGATGTCAAAATATCAATTTTAATTTCCTTTCCATTTCTTCGCTGCGCTGAATTTTCTGGGCATTAAATTTCAAATTAAGAGTTGCGTTTAACTACTCATATGAAATACGTAGAAGCCGAATGAGTTTCAGTTCGAGCGATAATGTTCGCCAAAACATTTGTTTTCCTCTAGCTTCGGAACATTTAGTACGTCCAAAAAATTTCCCTCGAGAAAAAATATCGTTTCCGACAAGTTTCTGGCGTACATAGTGTACATGTGTAAAGAAATGATATTCACCTTTTCCTTTAAATTAAAACAAAGCAAGCAAAAAATAAGTCTACGTTCAAAGCTTAATTATATATAACTTTCAAAGTCCAACTCAAATTTAAGTTTGAGCTATTTAATTTTAGTTGATTACTTATTTTCATTGATATTTATTCTATTAATAGCCAAAATTTCTTTTGCAGAAAGTTTAGTAAATTAAATTTTTCCAAAGTTTTTTTCAAGTTTAGTTTTGCCTGATACATATGACTATCTTCAATCATCACAAAACCGGAATAACATTAATTGAAACCATGACTGACCCCAGGAAGGAAAATTTTGGCAGCTGTGCGGTAGATGTTAAGAGAACGTGTTATTATAATCGCTCTCTGTCAGCACATCAACAAATTGAACACCCGGTACATTATGCAGGGTTTTCAATAGTTACAGTACTGATGATTTTGTTTCCACACTGAAGATACTCTGCAGATTGTAAAAGCTCAACATGACATAAATAAACCTACGCCTTGAAACTGGGCAGTATTCCATGAGAGTAGCACTTGATTCAACAAAAAATTGTATAAGTCTTACCATAGTAATTCTGAATTCTACTTGGATTAATTTGAACTTGAATTGAGTTAATTGAAATCTGTTTTTCATCAATATGAAGTTAAATTATATTAAATTGAAATTGATTTGATCAAATTGTATTTAAGTTTGATTACTTGATCTCGAATTCGATGGATTCGAATTTGACCTTGATGAATTTGGTTTTAAATTTGAATAACTTGAGGCTAAAAAATTCTAATTTATTCTTTGAATACCTTTTTGGCCTCTTTCTAACTCATCCCGAGTTTAGGTGCTACTTATTCCCCTATGAAGACGTAAACTGTGGTGGGTGTTCCAAACAATGAGTTTTAGTATTCTGGAAAATATTGAAAACAGTCACAACAAAGTGGCATTCCCTGAACACCTGAAAATCACTATGAGCCTAATGTCTTTGCTCGGGATCTTCACTTAGATGTACGCTTGTATGCAGTCCGTATACACTTTTGCCGGATTCAAACGCCTCACCCTATACGCCAGTATCGTATGCATACGCTGTATAAGCCCGTACACTGGGTGTCCCAAAAAAATGTCCCCGACTTTTTAATTGATTACATCTCCGCTTTTAATTAACATAATTGAATTGTCTTTTTTACATATCAATGTTGTTTAAAAAACTTTTCCTGTGAACAATTAGTTTTTCAACCCATTTCTGTAAATCGATCATTGTAAAGTGGTTATTCAACCGATTTTCAAAAACTTCAATTATTCGAAAAGGAAACAAAGTTTTGTCCATTATGAAAAAGGGATAATTCAAATATGTTCATTTAAAGCGGAGAAACAATCAATTAAAAAGTCGGGGACATTTTTGTGGGACACCCGGTATATCGGATACCCACGCCGATACGCCCGTATCGGATGCGACCCACAGACATGATCAAGTACATTCACATCCGTGCTGCTGACCCCTCATTTAAACAATTTGAACCAATGAATCAATTTATTACAATAAGCTGGACATCAGTCGAATCATCACTTTAAACTATTACTGTTAACAGGTTATTATTATTATTATTTGTAGCTCCGATTAAGTTCAGTGACTTTTAGGGTATCCTGTGAACATCTGATTTTACGCATACAATTTCACACGTTCTAGAACATGAATTAAGCGCATGCTTGACTGATTATGAAAATTTTATAACGTGAGAGGATGCGAAAAAATACGATATTGATTTAACTTGCCTTTGTTGGTAATGATGTAAGCGAGAACAGAGAATTGAAAAATAGATTTTGTTCTTCTATTTCAGATCATTAAATCTATTTTTCAAAATTGTCTTACAGAAAGGAATAGAGAGGCTAGTTTCATCAACACTGAGTTAAGAAATGACATCCATGATCCATTTTAAATCTTCCGTATCAGTTTTTATTACGGATGTTCGAAGGTATCGAGCTTTAAGCTTTAACTCCAAAAAGTAGAAACTAATGTGAGATTAAGGTTGGTTTGTGAGGGAACATGAATTTACTTCGGCGGCCTCTAGTTAAATGATCGTGGTTGTCAGTTTGAGAAGTTCTTGCTGTTCGAGATCTTTATTGCTCTCTCTAAGTAAAGTTTTATTCTGGAGATTACTCAGCAAAAACGTAGTGACCAGAAAGCTTAACTATTTCATGGTAATTGACCGAATGATTTGTATGGGTATTGTATGCTAAGTTTCTTATTGTTCCAATTGTTGTCTTTTGTGGAGTAAAATGTACATTCGTTTTATTACTGTCAGTGCCATGCCATACTTCCGTATTTTATATTGGAGGAATCAATGATTTAATGGTGTGTACAGTAATTTTAGATATTTTTAATGTTATACATTTTAATTCAAATAGAATTGTGACATCTAAATTATTTTTTTAAATAAGCGAGGTACGTTATCTGAAATTCAAATTCTAATCCATGACAATTCCTAGAAAAATGTTAACGAATTTCATTCCTCAATCTTGCCATCACCGATTTTAATGACTGGATGAGATTCATGTCACTCACAGCAAAATAAAATATGTTTAATTTTATCGACATTGATGCGCGTTTTATTTACTTCCAGCCATTTGAGATACTTTATAGCTCATTTATAATGGTGCCATTGCATTATGGTTTTAAATCAAAATGGTGGAAGAGAGAGTAGTATCATTAGCATGAGTTTGAAGATTGAAGGACAGACAAAAATATCGTTCAAGAATATCAAACACAGAAAAAGTCTTAAAACTGTCTGTGTGGAATGTTATTGCCAGTATCAAGTATCATAGTTCCGAGTGGGAGTTCCCAATCGCAATAAAGTGCTTACGATTCGAGAGCTTTGATTTAAACTATCTATGAGCAACTTCTCTAGCGTCCTAACATTAGAGCTTTGAGAGTAATATACGTGTATATTGTTATCAACGTAGTCAAACGCTGTTCGAAAAAAAATTGTTGGGTCGTCGATATTGTAATGAAGATAATGCATATGATTCAGAATGGCTTGCGTTGTTGGCTTGTTAATAAGATCGAAAGCCATACTGTTTATCGTGGAAAATAAATTTCAAGTAAGAGTGCACCTACTTGTAAATAATTCTTTCGGATTTTCTTCTAAAAATTGCCCGACAGAAATGGGTCTGCAATTATTGAGATTGGTTCTTTCACTATTTAGAAGAATATGAGTTACTTAGACAATTATCAGACAGTGTGTGAAAACATATGACGAAAGAAAATAAATAAATAAATCTGAGAGAATATGAAAAATCACATCAGGTGTATGTTTTAACACTTACATTCAGAACGATTTTAATCCACTTGATTCCTTTTTACATTATTGGTACAGTCAATAACTTCGGAGTGATAGTCAGTGAAGAAACACGACTTATTATTTTCTTGAATTTACTTCATTTAGTTTATTTGTTGATGCGGACCAGTGGTGATAATATCACTTATGTTCTTACAAGTTATTGAAAGGATGTGCAATGTCTTTTTCTTTGTGATAAGTTGTATTTTCTTGAGCAATTCATGTTGATTTAATTTTCCTCGATGCATTTTATTTTTGGATAATAAACAGAATTAAGAAGACGCTAGATTTTTTAACATCGCTTTTGAATTTGACAAATTATAGCATTGAGTACTTTTTCTTTCGATTTCTTATTTTATTTCAGCATAGTTTCTGAACCTATAGTAAATAATTTTAGATATTTTTCCTTCGAAAGTAATATGAGGTATGTATGATGTTTTTTACAGCCTATAATGATGTCTTCAGTAATTCAAGGCTTCTGTTTATTGAATACATATTTTTTGAACAGAACTCTTGAATGCATATCTTTTAGAACGATGAGTAGTTAGGCCTCCATTGCGTTTATTTTCAATTAGTTGATGGTAGCCAATATTTTTTATTAAAACCATATTTCTCACGTGTCGTCTTATCAACTTTCACTGAAATTTCAGACGATAGATTGTTCCATAGTTCCTGTACAATATATATAAATGCTCCGTACTCCTTGTTTTTTAGACATTTTTAAACATTAACATATCCACAACTTCTAGTGTCATTCAGATTCGGAAGTAGAGTTTTAAAATGATTTATACTTGTAAATCAATCTTTCTGATCAGTCAATAGACTAAGCTAAAATGCAAAATAATAAATAATCAAATGTGAAACAATCAGGAAAAAATTAAAATGTAACCGACTTAAATTAATTTTAAGATTATTTTTTGGTAGGGAAGAGAGATCGAAGCACACTTTTGTAAAAATTTCAAGTCTAAACAAAGTTCAGAGGAAAGTAACTTGTACGCTCATGTTCACTGAGTGAAGACATCCGTATAGCCAATACTTGGATGATACGACAGGTAAACACCCGAATAAAAGATGTATGTATGAGAGGTTGTACGTAGATTACGCATAGATGATTAAAACATTTAAAACAAGAAAGATTTTATAATGAACAATGGAAGAACTGTTAAAGTGCACAAAAACTATAGAAAAAGATTGTTTCTGGCTGAAAGTTGGATAATATATACTTATTACAGTTACAAATTAACTTTGCACAATTTTTTTCGTGGTCTTATTTGCTTACTGTCTATTCATTCGGACCTATTGCTGTGTTGGTGCTTGAATTTTTGCCTTATGTCCAGGTTATAATAATGTCCGCACAATAAACTCTGCACCCACAGAATAAAGGATCAGACTCAATGATTAATTCAATATTCAAGTGTAAATTGTTGAAAGATTTTGAAGAATGCTATTAATCTCGAGCAAAAGTTCTACTCAAAACGTTTCTTTGAACTATCAAAGAAGTGGAGGTCTGAAGCAAGGAAGAAACCTCTCCACCATAGGTTATTTGATGGCTTCTATGAGTGGCCTTACTCGAGTGAGTGGAGCTCAGCACTCTCATCACTGATTTTGTGATAGGTGAAATGGTTGCTTTACAAATGGTTAAAAGTAAAACCTTCAACACTTTTATTTCAACTTTTGCACCGAACAAAAGTGTAATCGGAACGAAAAAAACACATCAACAGTACTAAAGAGCAATACCGAGAAATGTACGAGAATCTCAACGGCTGAATTAATGAGGACTGAATGGTCTGCAAAATGCGGCAGATTTTTAGAGCTGCAGAAACAAATAAGGGAATAGTATTAACTAACCATCAACTACAGCAAATTTTTCCGGCTAATGATTACTGTTTTTATTGTTCATACGTTGACAGTCAGAGTTAAACTTTCAAAAACTCTCGCACAGAAAACTTCAGCTTAATATATTTATTAAATTATTTTGTCGTTGTGTTCTACTTACTGAGTTTATGTGTTCTCTATAATAAAAACAGCATTATGCTAATTTTACTCACCTGTGAAAATGTTATTTCGACATTAGTTCAACTCTAGACTGACACTCTTTGCTTGCATGCAGTTCAATTATACATCTAGACACGATGCACCATCTATTTAGGCGCTGAGCTCAGCCTTATTTGTTAGAAATGTCATTGTTGTATATATTTCATGCGTTTACTATTGAAGGATTCAAGTGAAACAAGTAATTACACATTAAGTGTTGTCTTTATTAGGTACATAATATGAAAAAATAACCATGACACATTATATTTACACAAATCCTTCTTAGGGAGTGACTGCACATGGGATATAACCATACAGTCTTCTCATCTGAGAAATGGAGTTTTAACTTGTCACCGGCTCAGCTGCTGGCCGCCACGCCTACGATCACATCGCTGAAGGGCTATAGTGGTACTCCTTCAGTATTGCATTCACCAGAATTTCACCGCGACAACAACTGACAATGGTTACTGCTTTTAGTGATTTAGTGAAGTGAGTTTCTGTATGATCATGAAGTACCGTAGTATTTGTTATTAGTCTTGCC
>JACJUY010000845.1:166091-184536 GCA_014220935.1 Platorchestia sp. MABIK | reverse complement strand
TCTGTTGTATGGTGGGTCCCTTTTGTATTGTGGGTCTCTGTTGTATTGTGGGTCTCTGTTGTATTGTGGGTCTCATTGTTGTATTGTGGGTCTCTGTTGTATTATGAGTCTCTGTTGTATTGTGGGACTCATTGTTGTATTGGGGGTCTCATTGTTGTATTGGGGGTCTCATTGTTGTATTGTGCGTCTCACTGTTGTATTGTAGGTCTCACTGTTGTATTGTGCGTCTCATTGTTGTATTGTGGGTCTCATTGGTGTATTGTGGATCTCATTGTTGTATTGTAGGTCTCATTGTTGTATTGTGGGTCTCACTGTTGTATTGTGGGTCTCACTGTTGTATTGTGGGTCTCACTGTTGTATTGTGCGTCTCATTGTTGTATTGTGGGTCTCACTGTTGTATTGTGCGTCTCGTTGTTGTATTGTGGGTCTCATTGTGCTATTGTGGGTCTCATTGTTGTATTGTGGGTCTTTAAACGTACACGCGTCTCATTCCTTGAAAGACCTCGCACTGAATTATGTTTTGGTACAAACATTTTATATTAGACATTTGATTTCGCACTATTTTTGGGTACTGTTCTGAACCTTCGTCGATCGTCAACCTTCCCTATTTTTTTTAATTTCACGTTGATTTTGTACATAAAACGAGAGAACAACTTACTTATTTCCTTAAAATGGTTGCTGGAGAAGGAAGCTGACTGCACCTGGTGCATCATCAGAGAGGAGGCTATTGATCCAAACTTTCGAACCTCATTATGAAATATAAATTTCTATCTATTAAACACGTAAACTTTATTGCTAAAGATAGGTGAACCATTCCATTTTTCTTAACAAAAATGGTTCACCTTGTAGACCTGTTTTTAAAATCGATTTCTATACATATTGGTATGTCGGTTAGTCCGCAACCAACTATTTTCTAAGTCATCAATCTCGGTATCACGTCTTCCCCCTTCACCACTTAATGCCCTGCGCCTGATCTCCAGCACCACGTCGTGCCGCGGGAGAGGAAACAAGGTAGGGTCATTTCTATGGGAGAAAATACACCTCCTCTTGTTCGGCTAGCTAATAGAAAGGCTTTATTTCAAACAAATTTTATGATGTCACCAAAATCCCATGTCGTTAGGCCAATAGGGTAGCCAGATTTATGGGTAGCAGTGGAACCAGATGCAATATGAGCTCGGCTATTGGTTCGTTGCCGTGACGTCAGCAAAACCACACCGTCAACGAAAGAAAGACTGGTTTGAACCTACCTTGTTTCCTCTGCCGTGACGCGAGCTCTGTCAGCAAAACGAAAACTCCAGGTGCGTAAAACTTTGGAAGCGACTCATATTTTTCAATAATCGACAGGCTCGCATTTTCTGGGGAAAATGCTGGTACTACCGTAATGCGTGAGGGACAGCACACACTGCTACACAATCGCTAATGAACGTGTTCAGCTGCCTGAATTTGTTTGGACGCTCTAATAGATGGAGTATCAAAGTTCGAGTCTTGCCAGAGAACACTAACGAGGACTAGAAAGATAGATTGGAAAATATGTGGATGATCCCGACTTTTCATTTGTAACACTAACGACGATCTTCAATCATCAATCATTGAATTCAAAAAATTTGCAAAATTTTTTTAAAAAAGTGTTGGCCTCGTGTTACAAGCTACAGATGCAGAAAAAATGTGATTCACTTTCGCCTTAAAGATAAGAACTATAAAATGGAACAATGAGTAGAAAAAAATCTGGGCTCATCGACTGTATTATTGAAGAACTGTATCATTGAAGTGGAGTGAGGTTCACATTTAGGCATCAGGGTACCGGCACCGCTGCCATCACCCGCGCCATCTCCATCATCATCATAACCACGATGTGAGGGAGGTGTCATTACAGGAGGTCGCAGTTGGGGACCGCCATCAGTCCCAAAGTGCCTCGTTTATATGATTTTGAGCCGTCTTGGCCAGCGGAGAAATCAGGGCGCCTCTGACATCTCAGCCACTACAGTTCCCTCAATCAATTCTGAGATACGAGGAAATTTGAATGGCTTCTAGTTCATCGGCCTGATTTTTAAGCATTCTACATTGGAGTAGCGACATAGCGCGCACTAAAAGTTAACCTGGCTACCCTTGGCAACCCTTCCCCAAAATCCTAATGTTTGAGCTTCGGTCTAATATATTTTAAACGTAAAGGATTTTGTGGAAAAACAACAGGTGAGGTAGCCAAGTTGGCATTTGATCTTATACAGCTGACTGTAACGCCATAACTACGTAAAGTGTTCAAAAATTCCAATTTGGTAGCTGGAAAATTCCATTATTTGCCTGGCGTCTTGACCTAATGACAAAAGTATATTTTTTAAGTTCAAAATTGTAAATGTTGTACCAGGGCTTGAAACTTTTCACCAGCTCAAAATTGATGCGCAATGAAATTTGTTGCTGACTAGAGTGTTCACTAAATCAGATTAGTTTTATTCGTTTGTTCATATATGAATTGATCAATTTTCTTCAGGTCGTATGTAGTTCTTTGGGAATCAAACTCCAGAAATTGGAACTTTAGCAGACGCGTTGACCCAGTCTAACGTTTTCGCCGCCTCCATGCATGTTTTCCGCCGCCTAAGCGATTTAAGTGATTAAATCGCTTAGGCGGCGAAAAACACGCATGCAGGCGGCGAAAAAGTTAGACTGGCGATCAGTTCCCTAAAGCTTGAAAATATTGAAGTATTTTTCAGAATAAAAAATACGTTAGAGTATTTGTCCAAAAGTCTTACTATGAAAGATTGGTAACTTTTCGAGCTAGTTATTTTACAATGACTAGAATATAATTCATAAATACATTTGTAAAGTATAAATACAATCCAGATCAGTATAACTGGAATATTAATATTTACTAGTGCATGAGAGACAAAAGTAGGCACCATTGTCATTTTTGATCACTACGATATGTAACTGCGCAACGTCAGTGGAACGAGAATAGAGAACCTCAGTGATTGCTACGACCATTTCAGAATTATAAGTGTTATTCAATTAAATTGTCATATGAACTGTTGAACGACGGGCATAAAAGCATATGCTTTCACTGCTGAAGAAAATAATAACGTTCGAACATCAATGTTAGAAAATGTACATGATGACTCGGCATTATCTCCACTTTACTATTATATTAAAAGAGTAGTTCCACGTTTTCTGCTTTAAAATGGTAATTGGATCGCCCAATACATTTTCTCAATTCCGGTTTCAGATGTAAAAAAGCGCCTGCGGCAACAACCATTGAGCGATAGGGAACTTCTGTAGCCAATCTGAAAGTTTTGAAGTTTCACGAGTTGCGGATAAATTATAAGACTTTCAACTGAACTCTGAAAAGTAGCAGAGAAATCTAATCTGTGATACGTTTCCCGAGAAATGGAATCACGTTTTGACCAGCGCATAGCCACAAGGCTCTACAGCAGCCTCCAGCGGGGCAACTCAGCTTTTTGATGTCAAACTCTGATTCTTCGGTCTGTGTACTTTGTGCCTTTCATCTGCACGTTTCAAACAGTTCTAAAGTCCTCTTGCTGTACGATAACTCGTTCTGAAAATTTACTTGTTTATCGAAATATATGGTATTATCGATCTCATCCTGTAACATGAACAGTGGGAGTAGGAAAACATGGTACCGAAATGATACCAATTGTAGCGATCGACATCATAGGTCAATATAAATATCCTTTGCATATTTTAAGATTGTTAAGAGGTTTCTGGTATAGTTTTATTGACGATCAAGTTACTTCATGAGTACAATAGACTATACTGAGATGATTACCGTATTTTAACTCCAAATAAATTAAATTAAATGCGAGTTATACAACAACTTGCTCTAAATTTTCAGCCTCGCGTTTCAAATTAGACGTTTATTCACCGCTCAATAGTTGTGTGCTTGAAACTCCATACCTCTCCCGAGTCCGATACATTTTCACTGATCTGCTTCTGGGGATAAGCTCTCTATGCATACTCTATCATATTTTCCAAGATTTACAAAGAAACCAAGGATAAAAGCTCAGGAAAAGATGCCTCACAGCTCTCTCGCATCAGTCACCCTCGACTCAATAAGTGAAACTAAATTCAAATCCAACGACCCGAACTGAATTGAAGGGGTAGCTTACTGTGAGTAAATCACGTTCTCGATTTAAACAATTTAAAGCTGCACCTGCGCAGGATTTGCATTTTTAATATTCCAAGCGATGCATTGAGAACTTACTTCTTGCAAATTAATGTATACTGCTTACACATTGCGTACTGATGGCTGGAAAGATGGCTCTAGAGCCTTTTGTAGGTTTCCGAGCCAAATTAACAATACCAATCAGTATTATGACCAGTATCAGTATGTGTAATCTTTTTTAACACTAATTATAAATAGGTAGTTGACATCAAGCTGACGATTGAAATCAAATTCTAATTACACCCACGTTCACATCTATGAATCAGCGACTTCAGCAGTGCCACATAGCGCATTTAAGTTTAAAGAACAGGTGACATCAGGAATAATAACTTAAGCAGCTCGCTTAACTGAGCAGCTTTGCATTACGGATTTGTACACTGAGAATTGCGTTGCTGCAAATTGTTTTTCGAATTAGACAATCACTCAAAGCTGCTCGTAAATAGGATAGATGGACTATGACAATTGTGATCAGTCTTAAGTAGACTCTCCAGGCAGAGTAGCGTAATAATTCTTTCGCTTATTGGCCGAGAAAAATTTTTCGGTTTGTCCAAACAATAAATAATTAGGATGTACTAGTTAGCGCACGCACGAAACTAGTATTAATATTTGAACACATGGAATACTTTAGGTTATCATAAAAAAAATCCATTACAGTACAATGGCTTCGATGACTGTGCACATCGATAAGGCTACTCTTAAATCGAGCACAGTAATTACTTCAGCCAATATCCCCGAAAAAACACAATGCAAAATATGTTTCAGTGAGCATTTTCCCTTACACTAGGTCAAAGGAATTTCTGTTTACCGAGTATTTCGCTCCAGAAAAGAGGTTACTGAGTTCTCTCAGTTCGCTGTGTTTATGTTTGCTACACAAAACGATAAAATCGACCGAGCGACCTGCAAAGCCATATCTAATGAATCGTTTTGCGTGTTCGAGGGATCGACCCCTGCACACAACACGTCAGTAGCTCGCTCGGCTCGCTGACGTCTTCATTCACTCGCTCAAATAATGCCTGTCAAAACGAACGTGCTGGCACCCGTGGGTGAGGATAAATGACTGCGAGGGAGATTGTTACTTTTCCACAATTAATTTTTTGATTTTCTGCATAAAGCATTTTATTCTGTTCTGTCTTGCTGTGTTTTGCTCTGCTCGATATCTATGCTTATCTTCTTCATACTTGATATGCTTTTGTTTATCAGTAAAAAGTGATCAGACTCTATATCTGCTCTTTCCTAATTACGAAATATTTTTATTTCTATCATCTTTACGAAAACTCATACCAGTTTCATTACATCAGGTGTACGGCCGCAGTGTTGATATTATAGTAGTCAATTGAATTTTGTTACCTATGATTTCATTATGACTTGAATGCTAGTCTATTTCCTGTTTTAATTATTGCTCAGATTAAATGTGGGTAAATCTGCCACGATAGAACACTTCTAACCAAAGGTACAACTTAGAGTTAGTATTATTCTAGCGGTAATAACTTCCATATCTTCGCCAGTCCTGCCGGGTGCCAAAATTAGTCTACCGCAAGCAGACCGGGCAGGGCTTGCGACGACCGTCATCAAATTCTGAAATCACAACGACGCCACTTAGTACCACTGAGAGGCTGCCTCCAATAACCCTGCACCACTTCCGACAGCAAGCAGCACCTGCACCAGCAACTGCAGCCGCAGCAGCTGATTGCGCAGCAGCAGCTCGTCATCATACGTTCTTAAGGTTAATTACAGACGGAAATGAGCTGGCATCGAGCACGGAGAGAGAGCTTCTATGAGCTCAATGCTCTTGTGTCGCTCCTCACAATGGACTTAATTATGACAGCCTCTGATGGCATAACCGGGATCCCACTTGGTCTCCTCGTTCACCTGCTCGTGGTCATAATGCCCGGCCGGGTTCCTAAAAATGCACGGCGTGTGCAAACCATCATCGTATTCCCCTCGTGCGAGGCACACGTGCGCCGGAAGCGTAATGACGCTGGGCACAGGAGATACAAACATTCATTAGGAGGTGGGTTTAATTAGACGGAAGATGAGTTCGGGAACATTCGGGGAAGAGTTTAATGAACAGTGAGTTCGAGTGAAAAAACTGTCTCACCTGGAATCTCACTTCTAATTAGCAAAAGCAGACATTTCATTAATTTAAAGTAGACTTGAGGCCAAGTCAACAGTAAGATGAGATGACTTCTCAAGTGGAAGGCCACAATGATTGGTACTGACTGATTGTGACGTAAATGTGGGAACAGGAACCATTGAAGTGAAAGTGTTACTATTTGATCGGCTGCCATGAATGCCTTAAATAACCCCTCAGAGAAGAAAACCGAAATCCTTCATGAAAAAACTTTGATAAAACATTGACTATAACAAGAATGCGCCCTAATTTACCAGCGATGATGAGCAAATATTGAAGTTTTGCATCTATTTAACTTCAGGTTTTTCTCACGACAGCAGGTCATTTCACGAGTTATCAAGTCAGAATTTGCTCTCACTGTACATATTGGGCGGAGGAATATACTGAATTAGAAAATGTCAGATTGTCTGCTGTCTGTTTTTTCTCCTTCAGCTCACCCTGCAAGTTATCGTCATCGGTGCAATTCTACTACTTCATTATTTCATTCGATATATCTATCAATTTTGGCGTGTAGTATACATAGAAGTAATGCACAATTAATGAAAAAGGTTACGTAACAAGGTGAAAGCCTATAGACAACATTCGAACAGTTATGATTCACGGAATCGAAAAACGTTCGATATCAATATTTATTTTACACATTTCTTTTTCTGAATAAACCTGTGTTTATTTTTCGTGTATTACCAAGATTATTATAAGTGCATATTCAAGTCCAGTGTTGCAATCTTTTTTTAGTCAAAAGAGTTCAATGATCAATTCTTATGTCATATCATTTGTAACGATAAGCCCATTGAATCAAAAACGTGCTCTCGATTTCAAAATAATTCAAGAGCATTGAAAACCAAGGGTCAGTTTCTACATACATCCAAGTTGCTGTGTCTTTTGTCACGTCTAACTGGCAGCACTCAAACAATGATAGCAAAGTCCCACACAAAACTAAGTACTCTCTATAGAATGATGCGCGAAATTTTGTGTACATATTTTTTAAATAAAGCGAAATACCTAATCTCTAACATTCAAGTGTAAAAAATAGCGTATCTCACTTTATAGTCTATGGATTTTGAACAACTTGACAGAAATTACCGTCTCTCATAGACTGCTTAGTTTTCAATAGGGACCAACTCATGCTGCAGTAAACTGATATTTCGTAAATCACGACCCATTATGACGCAGCATTTCTTAAATCACGACCTATTATGACGCATCATGACCTATTGGCTAAACTATCACTTACTATGACCTACTCGCTAAGTGATGGCCTACGGCATATAAGCTAAATTATGATATTAATTATTAGTAATAAGCTCAATTATGATCCCTCAGGTAAAGTTTAGACATGTTGATTAAATCAACGCCTATTTTGACCTACGTACTAAATAACGACCTATTTTGAACAATGCACAGAATTTTGACCCATAATGACCTATTATGTGGTATTGATAAAATCATGACCTTTCATGAGCAATTGCTGAATTGTAATTATTCTCTGGACACTCTGTGAAATGATTAATTTGTGAATTGATGGATGCGATTCTATTATATTTTTCGACAATTAAATAGTTATAACAAAGACATAGTGTAATATTTAATTTCACACTCAAATATTTACGAATTTTATATTGATTTTATGTTCCTTCATCAACGAACCATTCCTACATACTTTTGTATACTGATCTTGGGAAAATAATTTTTTACATCAATTTTTACACATCTCTTTATATGACCTACGAACACTTGAACAATTTGAGCAATTTATATACCACAGGTGAAACAGCGGTAGAATGTTTCTTAAGTCTAGTACAATGGTCAAATTTGAGTATAGCTACCTGTGGGCCCGAATAAGTTCAGCGACTTCTAGGGCGTCCTGCCATTAACGTTATTCTAAGGTGTACAATAAAGTTTAACCTAATTCACCCAACCTAGTTTCGCATTTAAACTGATCAATGAGATAATTAACTCGATATTAGATGCTTCATTTTACAATATAGTTCATACAATATAGTTCACACAGACTAGATTTAACAGCAGTATATTCGATAAACGATTTAGGAGCAGACTGAAGATCGGCGATATTACCCATGGCAAATTACATTATCAGGACACTAAACCTAATGTCTAATTTAAGGTTTGTCCTGTGTGTTTTTTCCATTGTTTCTTTTTAAAATCTTCAATTATACACGTTGAACGTTAGGGATAATTTGCGCTTGGGCCGATCGAATGTTAGATGAATGTAACGCCAAAGCAACATTTACTCCAATAATACTTGTATCCATTGTTTCGCTGTAGATTTTACTCGCATATCAATACAGATATGATTCATTTAAAAATCTGGAACAGAGTGACGTGAAACTCTGTCTATCTCAGAGCACATCATTCAAAAAAGTTCATTTAGTCTAACAAACAACACCTGAAGGGATTTTCAATAATGCGTTTGTTTCCTGGCAACTTTTGATCGTAAATTTCAACGCAACAAAATAATTTCGTAGCATCGAAAATTGCGGCCTGCACCGAAGTTGGTGTATAACTCCTGTACAGTACAAATAACGGTCGATATTAGGAATAACTTTCTGCTGAGCAGTTTAATTATGAAGGTTATAGCAAAGAAGAACTGTAAAATCATTTTAATGAAATGTTTCAAGACTTAGCTCATCATCAGTCGTAATTTGCAAAACAAAAATATGCAAGCAGATTGGTTTTTGAAGATTATGACTGATGATGAGCTGAGGCTTGAAACATTTCATTAAAATGATTTTAAAGTTCTTCTTTACAATAACCTTCGTAAATAACAAACAGTAATGACGACGGACACGGGGTCTCAGGCTGGAAGACCTCTTCACGGTAGAGGAAACAAGGTAGAGTCATTGTTATGGGGGAAATTACACCTCCTCTTGTTCGGCTAGCCAATAGAAAGGCGTTATTTCAAAAAAAAATTTATTACATCACCAAAACGCCATGTCGTGAAGGCCAATAGCGTTCCCAGATTTGGGGGTAGCAGACCAGATGTAATATGAGCGCTGCTATTGGTTCATTGCCGTGACATCAGCAAAACCACATCGTAAACGAAAAAAGAATGGTTTGAACCTACCTTGTTTGCTCTACCGTGCCCTCTTTCAGTACATTTAGATGAAATGAGGAGAATTTCATTTTCAGAAAACTTAGCGGAATCTACTCGTCCCTAGGAAATACTCCCACTAGGGATCAGTATTGTTAACTATTTAGAGAAACCTAATTTCATTGATTTTCAATGATATGCATAACGAAAAATTTGCTGATTTTAAGAGTAAAAGAAATTTGTCAAGATATTTCAACGAACAGATTAATGAACGAGCTCAGGATTTTATTACAAGGAGACAATTATTCAAAAGAAACTTGCCTTATTATCTTCGAAGATCACTAAACAAATGTTTTTTAAGCCTGAAAAAATCAAAACTCTTTATGATTTCTTTAGTCATGCTATATCTAAAAAAAGAAAAACATTTTTCAGTAGGCTTTAAGCCTTCGCTTCAAGCTAGAACCTGAAATTCGCTTAAAAAATAAAACTGCCCCCACACTCACCACAACCATGCATGGGTGGACACGTGAAATTGGCAGTCGCAGCGAGAAAGCAATTATAAAACTTGGACGCGGGCTGTCAAACGGGAGCTCGGGAAGTGCATCTCACACTTTAATTTATGAAGCGGGCTTGAGTATTTACCTCAATAAACTCGCATCCTAGATACTTAAAATGTCATACTTATGCACGGACAATGACCCCTCGCTCTTTGGAGAACGATTCATCCAGTCAATTGTATTAGTCGTTTTTTCTGCATATTCAACACTGACGTTTGAAATTTCAAAGAATATGTACAGCAAAAGCGCTATTAAGAATTCCATAGCTTAGTCGATTTCGGGACAAACCATGAGTGAGAGCGAGCATGAGATTTTTTGGATAGGCGTGAACTTTTAACCTTTTCGTACCCTCGTGAAGTAAAATGGTAAAGACAATTGAAGTCACAACGGTATGGACAATTTATACCAGAACCAGCTCACAAGTAAACAAAGATTCCAGTTAGTGGCATTTCTAAACTTGAAATTTTCTTACTTCTCACGATACCGTATACATATTTTCGGACAGTCCTGACCACCGGAACTCTTTTTACCATTCGACCGCTGTCATGGTTGGGTTAAACATTTTGTGGCGAGTCCTAATATTCATATTCGAGCTGTCGTGAATGATAATCCTGAACGGTTTGCAAATTTTGCAGCGTCAGCGCAATTCTGCGCTCGCTGATTTGCAGCGCCAGCAGCTCGGAAAGTTTGCGCTGTGGCAAAGCCCTGTGGGACAGCTGGCCCTATTTTCATATTCGCACTCACAGAAAATATGTTCTTCGCTCGTCGAACGACTTTAATGGAAGTTACCGTCAACGAACCTATTTCTTCTCCTCAACGTGTTTCGAAAAGATGGGCGTCCGAGCTGTGGCCAGAAAGAATTCTTAGTTCAAGGAATGGAGCTGATGATTCTTTAGATCCGAAAGATCTGCGGTAGAACGTGTCAACGATATAGGAATAAAGCTTTGGAAAAAGTTCGAATATAATTTCTGTTTCAGTTTCTTAATTCAATTACGTTTTCCAATTTATTATATTATTCAACGGATAAATTCTTTCAAGAAAAGCGCAAGCGAACGCGATTAGGACAAAACTCATTCCGCAATTTATGTACGACAGAATTTTAATGACAAGAATGAGTTATTCTCCTAGTTCGATCAGGTGCTTAAATATTATCAATTTTTGTTGTTTAAATTCTGTATCTCAGGGAAATGTGGGAAAAGGACCTAAAAGTTGCTAAAAAAATTATAAAAATTTAATATTCATGGATCACGTATTACAAAGGGAGGCATAATTAAGATTAAAGCCCTAAATTAAAGCGTAATCAGTTCCCTATCTATCCTTTTCCGTTTCACCTCTTCTCTTCCCGACACATTTTGTGTCAAACTCTCTTTCCGTCTTTTTTATAAGCATCGTTCATTCTTTCGTTCTCAATGGAACTCAACGGCGGAGGTAGCCTCATCCTGGCCTTACAAAGGAAAGCCATTGTTGCTAAAAAAAAACTTTAAAAGTTCAAATTCCTTATGCATAGCTTCAAATGAAGAACACACACGATAAGCCCTAGACAACAATGTTTGATGTCATTTAATTTGAAGGAGAATTTACAAAAACTGAAAAAAACTAATTCCGAACCCGGTAAATGTTTACTAACGGAAAACAGAACTTTGAAACACACAGTCTTTGCGTGTTTTAGTAGCGGGTAAAAATGAAACAGAATTTTTATTTTCGGTCTCCGTAGTCAATTTGATGGTCGGGTGCCGCGAGTTTAAAAATTCTAGAAACAAATTGCAATGGGAACTATTCCTAAACAACAAAAAATATCATTAATATAAAGTTTATACAACACAGGCGCAAAATCTACAGAACAAGAATCTAACCAGCGCTGTTCATGAGAACACGTAAAAATATTTGCAAAAGTAGGTCCCAATCGAAGACCCATTCCTAACCCTTCTATTTGCTAATAACATTTATTGTCAAAAATAAAAAACGAATTCAAGACGGACCTGTATTTAAGACGTGTCTCTTGTCACTTTTATTGATAATTTGAATATGAATGTTATGAAAAGACAAGACAATCTATTTTTTAAAATTTCCAACCTAGCAGACTATGAATTTTTGAGAAATGTTTCTGTTTGAATGGAGAAAATGCAACGTGCTAATTTTGTGTCTTGTAAGTATATAAATTGAAAACCTTTTTTACACATCTTATTTGAAAGCAAAGCAGTGCATGGTACCGGTTAATGGTAGAAAACCATCTTTGAGCATCACGGACAGGGTACTTCAGATTGAAAATTCATTACTAGCTCTTGAGTGACCTGCGCCCTGGGCTGTTATTCACAACAGTAATGCTGTGGGTACAAATGCTGATAAAAAATCGACTTTTGACACCGGTTCTATCACAGATCAAATTACAAGAAGACATTAAGTACTCATTGCCTAACTCACGCAACGCTCACTGTCACAAAGTAGTTCACACAACGCTCACTGTCACAACGTAGTTCACACAACGCTCACTGTCACAACGTAGTTCACACAACGCTCACTGTCACAATGTAGCTCACACAACGCTCACTGTCACAACGTAGTTCACACAACGCTCACTGTCACAACGTAGTTCACACAACGCTCACTGTCACAACGTAGTTCACACAACGCTCACTGTCACAACGTAGTTCACACAACGCTCACTGTCACAACGTAGTTTACACAACGCTCACTGTGTTTATCAGCAATCTGATTGAACAAATCAGCTGCCAGTCTTTGTGTAACTGTATCTTTATCGAGAGAAACAACGAATTGATCAGAACACAAGTTCGAGCGATCAAAAGATTACTCCATAAATGGATGATTGAAATTTCAGTGGAAACACTCAGCTATGGTTTCATGTGATCAGTTTCTTAAAATTAGTAAATTTAAAATCTGTGTTGAGAATCAAAAACAAACGTAAAAGCAAGGTTTCAATGGCGGCTGTAAATTCTCTTGAAAAAAATTGAGCAATTTCTTTATGGAAATCGAAAGTAAGACGATAAACCATGGCAACTGATTTTTGAGTGATTCTTCCATGTGATATTTCTGCCTAAAGATAGCCCAAGCTACGAGTATATATGGCAAGCTAATTTTCAGTTCATTGGGTTCACGTGATTTTGCGTAGTGCCACCACCATTGATTGGTGTCGTATTGTTTCGATAAGCCAAATTACAGAGATGTCACGAGCAACAACGTCAAGCATTCAGTACGGGACACAAGAATTGGCGATGCTGATTAATTCAGCTGAGAGAAAGGACTTTTTATTTTTGCCAAATTGGCTCAATTGGTGGAGCGCCCGCTCAATATTCGCTAATTGGGAGAGTTCAGTTGGAGCAACACTTTTGGAAAACCTGTGCTACGAATACGGCCGCTCGCAAATATTTTGTAATTGAATGCGACGGAGGTAATAACGGGCGCTGCTCGTTGAGAGGTCATGAAACTTTCCTGCGATTTTAGTTGTGTTCTAAGAATATACATTTAAATCATAAACGCTGTTTGCAAATGGTTAATCGAACCATATACACCCTCGTGTATATACAATGATGAAATAGTTTTATTTACTTTATCCTTCCTAGAGTACAAAAATGTCTGGACCATATTATGGATCAAGAAAACGTCAGAAGAATAAATCTTTCGACAAGTTATGATAGAAAATTTTTGTGTTAATTTCTCTTGAGGGTAAAAAAATTTTATTTTGAATTTCAACTCAGATTACTGTCATTGCTTGGCTCCATAATTTTTGACTCCGCCGCGTGTATAATGATTGTCCAAATCACGCTTTATACAGAATTCTTGGATCCGGAAACTTAAACATACATGAGAGAACTAGAAGTGAAAAATTGTCGTAACATAATATTTGTCGCAACATACGTGGGCCATACTGTCTGAAAAACGATACGCTCATACGCAATGATATGGCGTGGTTGGCATGTTTTTACTTCTTGAAGTTATTAAATATTAAGGCGGTTTTATAAAGTTGAAAAAATGAGAAGAGAAGGCATGATGGCCCATTTTTTCGTTTATTGCCTTCGTAACAACATTCACAGGTGTCCCCCATAGATTCAAATTAAGAAGAAATAAAAACTTTTAGTTATTGATGAAACTGTTCGTGGCTTACCATTCCTACTAACATGTAAAAGCTCTTTTTCAAATTATGGTGCTTTTGAACAGCAAAAATTATAATTTGCATGGTAAGTGGGTGGCATACGATTTGAAGTCAGAGCACAAATGAGTTTAGAGATCGTATGGCCAGCAATATGTTATTCTAATTAATTTTGACTAATTCTAATTCTAACATTAAGAAGATTTAATTAAATTTTCGAAAAAATTACCATCTGTTACGAGAGCATTTTTTCTCTTCTACATCCAAAAATTATCCTGTTTTTCCAGGACGGGAAGAAAGTTACCAGATTGCCAGAAATGTTTCTTGTTTTATATATCGATATTGTGTGATTAAACGTAACCAAATGGTCTTTTCATGCGATGTAAGATGTGAAATTGTTTGTTCTAAAGGTTATTTTCGACAGCAGGGATCACATCTAATTTTAAATGACAATATTGAAAAAATTAGAGCATCCATGTATAAATCGGTGAAATCATAGTGCTAGTGATATCCAACAATAGTTGAACTCACTGATGTTAAAATTAAATTCAACTGAATTGAACAACAATCAGAAGTGTTCCTCTCAAAAATATTATTCAAACTTAGTTTTTAATTGCGTGTACTCCTGATTCCTCGTTTTTGTGAAGTGAAAGCAAAAATGAATTTATTAAGTAAGGGTGAATATCTGAGGTTTCAAAGGTTGCACTGATAATTTTACCTAGAAACTATCAAGAACGAAATCTACGAGTTGCATCGTCTTGATAAACAGTTTCAGCCAACTGACATCGCGTCAGCTAACAGAATGGGGAAAAAACCATTAACTGGGAACGAAGATCGACTAAACATTTCATTTGAACTAACACATTATAACAAGAAACGTGAAATTCTCACCGCCTGCCGAGAAAAGAAGCCAATGTTCTTCATCAATGAATATCTCATACCCTCACGAGCTAAGACCATGTACACTTTGCGAGTAGCCAGAAGGAAATTTCCGGAGAAAATTGGAATCCCGAGAACTCAGGATGGAAACATCTTCGTATCTAACCCAGAAGTCCCGGATTTAAGACTCCGTCAGATCAACACGCCAGAACAACTCGACCAATACCTGATGCTCCACCTGAACATGTCATCGAAACAGGTCATGAGTGACTAGGCTTTATTGGGGGATCACCTCAATTAGGTATCATGTCAGTTTCACCTCAATAAGATATCAGTTTCACCTCAATCTTAGCAAATGTACAACAGATGTATGTAAACATTTATGACAGCTGTTTGCAAATGTACAACAGATGTAGGTAAACATTTATGACAGCTGTTTGTGAACTTTTTAACAACGACATCAGCAATTTTTCCCTACCGATGTTATCATAGAACTTAGATTTCCACCCTGTTAGCTTTCCTAATTTATTTGTATGACATTTTTTTACCACTAAAGTTATTATTACTTGTAAACCATGTTAACTGATTATGTCATTGTCGTCAAAATTGTTAAAAACTTATTACCTGTTGTATGTAAACTTTGTGTCAACGCCCTCAACAATTTGTACGCACCGAAATTGTGAAATTGAACTCCAATATTATTCGCTCATGGAGTGAGTATGTGTGTGCTCACGAAATCGCACTAGATTTTTTTACTCTTTTCTCTCATACCTCCTAAGCTAGTTTTTAGACAGGAATATCCTTTTAATTTCGACTCTGCATTCCGTTTTTTAAGTCATATATTACTTACTGCCTACTAATTTTAAATGACTGATCACACTGATGTATTTGAAGATATTGACCCAGATCTCAATCATTTGAACAGAATTTATTCAAACCTAAACGACTCTCAAGAGTGTAGGTATACTAATATATCAAAATTCAATGAAACTGTACGAATAACTCGCCTGGATTTCTCACTCCTGTGTTGGAACTGTCGGTCACTCTATCCAAAAATGGAAGAGATACAATGTACTATTACTGAACTCAAGTATAACCTAGACGTGATTAGCTTCACCGAAAGCTGGCTAGATGACTCAACCAAAGGCATGATTAGATTTGAAAATTATCATAGTTACCATTCGCTACGAAAAAACAAGCGAGGCGGAGGCATCAGTACATATATATCTAACCACATAGACTCGAGAACCATAGCAAGTGCTACAATGAATCGGGATCATATAGAATCACTCTTCGTAGAACTGTCTAGAGATGGTAAACGAATTGTGCTTGGAACGGTGTATAGGCCTCCTTCAGCCTGTCCTATATCCTTCCTGGATGAGCTAAATCGTATTATTTCTCAGTTCAACAGGTCCTTATACAATGACATAATAATATGCGATGACTTCAATTATGATTTACTGAAACATGAAAGCTATGAACCAATCTCTAATTTCCTAAATGCCTTGCAGTCTTAATCCTTCCTTCCGATCATCACAAAGCCTACTCGAATATCCTCAGAATGTGCAACGCTGCTTGACAATATCTTTATGACAGACCCAACTGATTTTTTTGCTGGAAAAATTACTTCTGACTTATCGGATCATTTTCCAGTTTTTCTTGTCAAGAAAACTGTCTATATTACTTGCACCGAACCACGGGCTGAACCTTACTCATATCGTAAAGTTAACGCATCAAATTTAGAAGAAATGCGCATCGTTCTAGAAGAATCAATGCCAACATTGCACATCCCTCAACACAATGATGCAACGAGCATTGATGAAACAGTAGTAAAGTTGACTGAAACTATAATGACCGCATACAATAAATGTTTCCCAATTGTAACTCGTACAGTTACCCCGAAAAATAAACAAAAGCCCTGGATTACTGGAGACATCGTAATAAATATAAAGAAACGTCAAGCGTACCTAGCCCTCCTTTACGAAGGGCGAATATCTAGAGAAACATATAACCGATTCAGAAACTATGTGACAAATCAGATAAGAGCATCAAAAAAGAGCTACTTTACGTTCAAGTTAACTCAATTTAAAGCTGACGTTAAAAAGACTTGGCGCCTCCTTAACTCTTGCTGTAAACCGAATAACGCCGATAAAAAGAAAATTGAAAATATAGTTCAAGATAATGTAAAATACCGTGAAAAGAAAGAAATTGCTAATCTCTTTAACAATTTCTTCGTACACGTAGGGAAAACTATAGCTGATGGTATTCCAAGTGAAACTACTGATCACCTGGAATACATGGATCATCTTCGAGAACACAACTCCTTTTTCTTTACGCCTACCAACTCTTCCAATGTAATTGCGTGCATAAACAACATGAAAAATAAATTGAGTGGGTTACAAACATTTCCGACCAAAGTACGTAAAATCATTGCAGATATTGTAGCCCCGCTGATATCCAACATTATTAACCAGTCTCTTTTTCTAGGCACTTTCCCGAACTCCCTTAAAGTTGCTAGAGTAACCCCTATCTTTAAAAATGGTGAAAAAGCCTGTGTAAACAATTATCGACCTATCTCCGTGCTACTAATTATTAGCAAGGTATTCGAGAAAATTGTGTATAAAAAAGTGTACTAGTATTTTGAACAAAAATCATTTCTCTATGATAAACAATACGGCTCTCGTTGGAAAAAATCAACAACACAGGCAACATTAAATCATTTACAATTCCTTTATTCAAATGTAGATGAAGGAAACCCTGTCTTCTCTGTATTTCTTGACTTTCGGAAAGCATTCGATTGTGTGGACCATAACATATTACTCTCGAAACTACATTGTTATGGCATTCGAGGAGTTGCTCATGATTGGTTCAGATCATACCTAACAAATCGGAAGCAATACGTTGTCATTGACGACGCAAAATCGGACCCACTTACGATTGGCCATGGAGTTCCACAAGGATCTGTTCTTGGGCCTCTCCTATTTCTGATTTTTATCAATGATATTACTATATCTACATCATTTTTCAAATTCATACTTTTTGCCGATGACAGTACGCTTTCTGCGGTCCTTCCAGACCAAAATCC
Organism: Platorchestia sp. MABIK; assembly: GCA_014220935.1. Taxonomy (NCBI): domain Eukaryota; kingdom Metazoa; phylum Arthropoda; class Malacostraca; order Amphipoda; family Talitridae; genus Platorchestia; species Platorchestia sp. MABIK. The sequence goes on along the minus strand of JACJUY010000845.1, from coordinate 166,556 downwards.
CACTATGATCGCGGAGAGTGTAAATAATGAACTTCATAAGGTTTCATTGTGGCTTAAAGCTAATAAAATTAGCCTTAATATCGATAAAACAAAATATATTACATTCTCATACAAGAAAAATATATCTCTCCCACGCATTAAAATTGGCGAAGGAGAAACCGAAGAAACCAACTCATGAAAATTTCTGGGCATCACAATAGATAAACATCTGACGTTCAAAGAGCACTTCGCTCATCTTAGTTCTAAATTATCAAAATCCATCGGAATCCTGAATAAAGTAAAACACTTCCTGCCTGAATCAGCTTTACAAATGCTCTGCCGAACGCTCATTTCACCATACTTGCAATACGGAATAGAAGCATGCCACGGAACTGATACAAATTAAACAAAATATCATTTTTACTCTGCAAAAAAGAGCCATCAGAGTGGTAAAGAACCTAGAATACAATGCTCACACAAATGATT
>JACJUY010000845.1:133097-159952 GCA_014220935.1 Platorchestia sp. MABIK | reverse complement strand
GTATATTTTGTACTTGCAGATATGACTGATGATGAGCTGAGGCTTGAAACGTTTCATTAAAATGATTTTAAAGGTCTTCTTTGCTATAACCTTCGTAGTTAAACTGCTCAGCAGAAAAGATATTCCTAATAAACAAAATGTTGGATACAGTCATTAAAGGATATCACGAAAACAAAAGTAATACATGTCCCAGAAAGAATTAAATCGACTAGATTGCTATTTAGTAACAATTTGCAATGGGTATAACCTATTAGTATTGTTGAGGGCCAATTTCCATTAAATACAAAAAACTTTTTAAACAAAACGTTTAAAACGAAAAATGTTTTCGTTTTTAAACGTAAGCCGGCCCTCAACGATTCTGGCAGTTCCTACCCATTGCAAATTGTTATTAGATAGCAATCTTGTCGATTTCATTTTGACTGGGATATGTTTTAATTTTATTTTTGCTATCGTGATATCCTTTAATGACTGTCTCCAACATTCTGTTTTTTCTTTTATTGCAGACGTAATGATTTGTACTTTTACGAACTGATGATGGAGCCGGACTCCGAAACGTATTCCTATGAAATATGATTAGGTTCCTTGGAATTTTCCCCGTTTTCAAATTCCTCATCAAGTTGCGATTAAAGCAAACAACTGACCCGCTCAGATGTATTCAAGCATACGTCAGTTAACATCATTCATTTCGGACTCATACCGAATGACATCAATCATTTCGTACTCATGCCAATTGACATCATTCGCTCCGCACTCAAGCAGAACGATATCATTTATTTCGTACCAAAATCACATAATTTAGTTGGCAGTATAATCCCTTTGATAGCTGACAAACACAAGTTAATTGACACTTGGTGCGTAATGATCATGGCAGCAAAGGATGGAATCATCAGGTGCTAGTTAACAGCAACCAGCCATTGATGCTGCGAAACCCTTGGTTCTGGTCTACACCACACTTGATGACACTGTGACCGGACTCTGTGTGGCTCCTTCTTAGTGCATGAGTGAGGAATTTCTGTTAAAAAACGAATGTCTATGTGCAGCAGAGAGGCGTTTCTGTAGGATTACGATGACACAATTAGGCATTGCTTCAAGAGAGTTGTGCGACAGGAAATAGTAGGAATAGTGTGTCACTGAGAGAAATAGTTGTAAATACTACAAAAACTTGTAGTATTTACTGAATAATAATGACACGTCTAGTATATTTAGTTCATAGTATAGACACGTGCCGTATTTTGTGCCTGATACACACACTTGCTGTATTTAGTGCGTATTAAAAACACGTTTAGTATCCCTCGATCTTCAAGTTTGAAAACTCTTATTTACAAAAATGTTGTTTCAAAGTGCAATATTTTAAGTAGAGAAAATATAATGTAATAATGCTTTAAAGTAAATTTTACGCGTAATTTCATGAAATTTTAACTCCCTCGCTAACCAAACTTAGTGAACGAAACAAAATAAACTCAATAAAGACACCTTCTTCTTTTCTTCCTTGCGGACTTTGAATGTCTCGTTTGTTTTGCTTCTTTGAGTTCAGAATAGATTATCGAAAACCTATAATGAAGTTTTGCCGGCAGCTCATGACAGTATAATTTTGAAGCTGGTTTTTGATCCGCCACTCTCTGCAATGCCTGGCAAATGTTCAGATTGCGTGGCAGGCCTCGCTCAGTTATGCTGAGAAGCTTATTTAAATTTTTGAGAACATTTACTAGCAGCACAAACGTCTAAAATTTGCATTCTTAGTGGAATAAATCGATTGATTCTCCATCGGTTTGAAATTTATGCTACAGGTTCACAAATTTTTTTTCTTCAATACGACTTCATTTGCGTGTGCATGAGCCGATGTATTTCAGGAGAAAATGAGACTCTGCAGAGAAGGTAGAGTATAATATTAGTCATATACATATCTTTATTATTAAAATGCTCATCCCGCCTAAGTAACCATTCGTTATACCCTTTCGGTGGCTTAACATTTACGAACGCTAGCCTAGCTCTGATTTTGATAAATTTCTCTTATTAGACATCGCTTTAGAAATAAAGACAATGATGTTCTCCGAATAAAGTAGTTCGGTGTCTTAAGTAAAGATAAATATAAATTATCCCGTTGAAACAATTGAATCATTTTGGGCTCCCCGTTCCTTCTCCAATGAAAATTATATTACAATTTTGCTTATGAATATGCAACGCTAGGCAATAAATAACTAAGATGTTCACCAGATTGATTTTAAAATCAACCTAGACAATAAATAAATAAGATGCCTTCAGAATGATTCTAAAATCAACCTAGACAATAAATAAATAAGATGCCTTCAGAATTACGCTAAGATTTATAGAATCTTTGTCAAATTCATACAATGAAACATACTTCAAAATGAATTTGAGAGCGTCAAAGAAATCGATTCGATTTCAGTAGAACGAGCAATTTGAACATAATCGTCTACATGGGGAAAGTCATGGTTTACCCGTTCCTAAAATTGAACTTATCAGGATACTTGACGTTTTCAGTATGTTTGCAAGTATATCGTAAACATTTTAAATTCACTGAGTATAATTTCAGGGAAACTAATTGTTTTGGCATAAAATATGGTAGTTGATAGAAAATTAGATCAATGAAAAAATTGAAACACTCCCACAAAAGTTTGAACTACAAATTCATTACGTGCACGTAATGAGCGCTGAATGATCACATGCGCAATAATTTTGTATGAATTGCTTTTAAAATTCTCAAGTATTGCCGTTCGCTGAGAAAATTTATAACCAAGATGTTCTGAGGCGTGACCACTCTACATGAGAGCGTGCGGATGACGATGTACGTTTGGATTCTCATTTCTTTGTTTCAGTACCAGGCGAACATATTTTTTAGTCAACCTACAGAAATCCTCGTCGGTGAATTTTTTTCCTTTTTTCTTTACCATAATCGGAAAGAATGAAACAAAATCTGAATACTGTCATATTTTTTAATTTTCCAGAATTTAAATTCAACTTGGTTATGAAATACAAGCTGAAAATTATTCATATTTCAATTTCACAAACAGGCTTTCTTTGCGTTTGCTAATCCCTCTGATGTATGAGTTTAGTTATGCCCGCTGTGCATCATCCTATATACGGTCACTTATTGGCTTATCTACACCAGAGCAACCCGAAGAAGTAGACACAACGGTAACATTTAAACTAATCCGACATCCTATTTCTTGCGCTCTCACGTGGTAGCTGTGCAATAACTCAGGAACTCCTCTGAACTTCAGTAATTTAGACCGATGGTAAAAACAAGACACGATAATTTTAGTCTCAATTTATTCTTATAAATTAAAACCGGTGATATATAATCAATCTAGCGTTCATCAGATGCATGTGATGAATTTGTTTATTGTGTGGCGTATCTTTCTATCCTGTGACGTGTTTTTAGGAAAGTATAGTCGTAGCGATAACATTGCATCGATACAAGTTGTGGTGCACAAAGGTAGCTAATAGAAAACTGTTGGTTGTGCTCGAAATGAAGTGTCTTTGTGTACAGCAAGAGCAACGTTGTGATATAGGCGAAGGAGTAATGAGGTGAGTATTGCGAGAGGTAGAAGAGAGCTGACGGGAAGAGGAAACTGCTCTGGGATTCGGGCATGAGGAAAGAATACAGGAGAAACGTTTATTGAAGAAACAGATGAAGTATGTACTAGAGGTATGCTAGAGATTGGATGGATGAATAGGATTGAAAAGGCTTTGTGACGTTGACGTGTGTTTGTGGGTCACTCCTTAGGGTCAGAAATCTTCGAGTTCTCATGATGCGAAAAGGGTAAACCAGATCTGCTGAGGAAAAGACGCCTGGAAGAAGAAGGAGATATGTATACAGTGAGTGATTTTTGGATCGGTATCATGTTTGGTGGGCTGCTCTTTCTTGGTGGAGGCCTTGGAATTCAGGTAGATGTAGATAGATCTTGTTTGTATCTCCTCATAGATATAATTTTTACGTCTTGTAGTTTTTGTGTTCAAACAGTTTTCTTACAATATCGTTCCCCAAATTTTAAACACTAACAGTATCTTTTCAGATGAACTGAGTATGGAATGTATCCCAAAACGCAGACTTTTACAAATGTACTGCAAATTTTCAAATTAAATATTATAATTGAGGTCGACACCCTAATTATCTTACTTAAATCAGATTGAGGTTCAAACTTGAAGAATATGTTCCGAAAAATGTTTGTATAAGTGTACACTGTTAACTGTGTGCATTCAAACATGCATCCATTGTGTAGTAACATTATGTGTCAACGAATTGTGAATCTTATTATCAAACAAGTCAATAGTGTTGTCCTCATGCCCTTAACAATATGCATGAGCGTGTGTTACCTATTCGTATCATACGCTATAAGCCTGATCTATCATAGTCACATGTGAACATGCTCTTACTGTAATTGTTTTATATAAAACCAAACTATCACTAACATACTTGGGCATGCGCTAACTGTAAATGTTGTATGCGTATCAATTCAAACTATCAATAATATACGTGGACATGCAATCATTGTTAAAGCATCACAATAATATACGCACAGTATCATTATCATACGCAGCCATGTGCACACCATTAATGTACTCCACGAGCAAATACCCACGCTGCGACAGAGCGTGCGATGAAGCACAGCCCTGGGCCCAAAGCGAGATAGGGGCAGATGTATGTCAATGTGCAGCGCCTTACCTTAGTTACTCCTTAATTCTTGACTCTTGTCATTTCAAGTGTTCAGTAATCTTATTCTGTAACAATGTAGATTTATTCAATAAAAAGTTCCGACTTCTCTGCGTATCACCGATACCTACCCTAGAAGTTTAATTAAGACCGCTACTTTACTTGACGCAATGAAACTCGATGGCCGAAGTAGCGACAACAGGTCTTAAAAATGTAATCAAAATGGGAAGAGAAAATTTGCTAGACCTCCATCTCAGTCCACGCTAGTATTTCGCATCAGTTATGTTAACTAAAAATTTAAAAGCGAAAACATACCCCAATATACGTTATTTTGCTCAAAAACGAATTCCGGAGACCAACTCCATCATCAGTTCTGCAAACACAAAGTGTGATAAATACTACATTAAAACGAAATCAGGAATGAAATCAAATTTTAATTGTTTACACGTCTAAATAGTCTAGATAAAAGATGTGTAGAACAAAAATGTAACAATCGTTCATTTATAATTTGAAGTGGATTCAAACGAAGTGTGTTGTTTACAATCGTTTTTCGTAAAAAATAAATACTGGTTCTTGAATGCTAAGATCACAATAACTATATGAACTATCAGTCACAAAAAAATCCTCTTCTGAGGTAATGACACAGCACTGCTCAGCGTGACTGCGTCGCTGAATGAGGAAGTAGAGCCAGAATGTCGCAGTACAATTTTGATAAAATTTTCTTCCTTTTCAAAAATTTTAGCTAACCAGCAATTGAAGAAAAAGGCCAATCTCTTTGAACGTCCTGGTGGAGTCTATTAACACTTACAAAATACCTTTTACAAGTTGATTTAGACAATACAAAATTATAGTTGAACGTTTTGCAATTAGTATCAGTCATTGTGCAATTAGAATTGGTCATTACCAAATTAAAATTGGTTGGTCCATTATAATTAGAATTTATTGTTAGATTATAAACTCGTATTTTTATTTGACAGGTGAGTAATTGAACATATGTATACGCTACATTTATCATGAATGAAAACAAAAACACTTTTTATATCTTTTACCTCTTTTATACAACAAGGCTATGTTTACTAAGTACATTGAATGCCACTTCATGCATATAAAATCCTATATGCATGTATTCCATAACCATGCCTTCCTTATATACCTTTGAATATTTTCGAAAAATAAGTCGTGATATTTGGTTCATTTGAAATATCACTAACATTTTTTCGTCAAAAATTCGCTTTACATTACACTCACGAATGCTCCACATGAGTTCAATTGGATTTATTAAGTATGAGAACGGTTCTAGGCAAAGAGTTTTGAGATGTAAAAACTAATTACGCATGATTTTCAGTGTACCGTATGCTAGTGCATGGTCAACAGTGAGGGTAGGATTCTCAATGCCTCTCTTCACAAGGTGCTACTAAATCTCTGAAGCACCGCGCGCAATTGTCTGCTCCGAATGGACCTCTTCTTCATGTGACCGAAATGAGCGATGATGAGCTTGAAATGTCTATGCAATGAAAATTGCTTCCTTTGCTCGCAGGCGCCAATTCTGAGGCACGGGTTCAAACTCGAAAAAAATAGTATGAAAGTTTGCAACACAAGTTAAAGTTTAATTCATCAATCCGAATTCAACTTCTTTGTTCGGCTCTATTCACAAAAAAATCGATTTTTATACAAACAAGAGAACCTGAAGTAACTGCCATTTTTACCATGTCAAAAAAACTAAAGCTATGAAGTGTAGGTTCGATAGGAAATATTTTCTAACGAAAATATGCTTAGTTCGATAGAAAATATTTTCACAATTCCGTATCTGTAGCTTGGTCGACGAGAAATCTCAAAATGACCACTGCACGTTCTTCGCCTGACTGTTTGGTCCAGGACATCTGCTTAAATGCTTCAACTACTACTCTTTGAAAATGATATCAGAACCTAAAAAACCATCTGGTAAAGTATACCGAACCATGTACGATTACAGAACTTTTTCTTTTAGAACTTGAGAGATAGGACTCACTCAAACTTTATTTTACCAGGTTAGAGGCACAGCCCATACAGCATGAGAAACAATGACATTGTCAAGATGGTGTTTTCCGAATCATTTCATTTCACGGTAATATCTCCTGGACCCCTCGTTCTCTACACTTGTCCTCGTGTGACTTTTCCTGTTGGGGAAACCTTGAGTCGCGAATGTATGCAACAAAATTAATTAACTTACAAAAACTGAACAACAATATTTATTATGAAAGAGATGAACCCTCGTCTGATGCGCTTACAAAGTGTTTTGAAAACGAAAAAAAGAACCATGTGTCTTAAAAAGCTCGTAATCAACATTTGAAGGGTATTGTATTCAAAATATTATGAAATAATAAAACTCATAATAAACTGTAAAAAGGATTTCTTTCCTATAAAACCATTTTTAAGGAACTAGTGTTCATAGTTTTTGTTTTTCTATCAAAATAAAAGGGTTAGCTATTTCTTGCCCAGATCCTGTTTAAACAGACCTTTTTTTACTTGGTTCGATTTTTTGTTGATTTAGTAAGTACATTGTTTGAAATTTTTCATAGCCTTCATTTGCCTGTCAAATCAGTTTTTTGTGCTGCCAACGTGCACATTTTATTGAAAATTTTCATAAATCATTTTTTTAAGTTTTTACAACGTGGTTAATCTGTTAGTTTCGGGAGTTTAAATTAGCGTGTTAATGATCTCAATATTAACTTTTTTGTAACTTCTACCCTCTTTCTTCAGAGTTTCCTGTTCGTTGAGCTACTACTTGGTTTATGTGCTCTGTATTTTAATTTGTACCTACAGTCTTTTCCCCAGTTCTCCTGCTTTTCTCGTTCTTCTATTTCTAGTTCTCCAATTCCATTGTTCAATCGTCCAGTACTCTACATTTTTCAATTTGTCGTTTTCTTCCCTATAAATCAGTCTATTTCATTTATTTCATGGAGTGTTATATTCTTGAGCTTCCCTTTCGTCAGATTTCTCTAATTTTTGTTGTGACACAATATTTTATATTTTTGTAGCCCCAGAAAAAGAAACATCTTTAAATACAGTAAAAATGTGTTATTTAACCTCCTAAAATAATTTTCTGATATGTATTCATGTTAATGATGTTGAGGTTAAGAGCGTTTTATTTCCTTGGGAGTTTTTACTTAGTAATGACCAATTTTAATTTCACTCTGTATCAACATTGCTGCATTCTACTACTGTAATGACCAATTCAAATATCCCATTGATCAATTTTGATTTTTAATTGGCCGTCTCAACTTGAAAATGACAATATCTCTTAGGCCCCTCTGTGCCGAGTAGAGTCAGATTGTTTATGTTTGTAATTTTAAATCTTAAAATTGGTCGTTGATCGATCACGTTTTTACGAAAGTAAAAGCTCGATGCAGAGAAAAATTTGCCTAAGTTTTTATTGAAGAAACAGTGAGGAATAACGTTCGTAAACTGAACAGATAGAACACCGTATCCAAAACACACCGAGTGAAATTAATATGTTAAGTTGGGCTAAGAATTTCGTCAACACCTCGCCCGTAATTCCGGCTTAAATTATTTAAAATGTGAAAACGAAGTAGAATTTTTCTCCACCTTATTGATGAAAGCCGGACATAGAATTTTCTCGTATGTTATTGCTGTAAGCAGGACCTCGACGACGACAACCAAACGTACAAAGAAACAAGATTATCACACTCTTTTAAGTGTATGGATAGAAACAGCTCACCATTAAGATGCATTGTAAAATCGAACAACGGCCCCAAGATCTGACACTGAGAGCCCTTCTTTGTCATTGAATTAAAGCTGAAAAATGATCAAAACAAACTTGAAAAGCGAAGTGAAATTCCATTCAGAATTACTGAAATCCAATCAATTTTCGAATGTCTGAAACCCACATTCGTAGCAAGTAGAGTCTTGTGAGATTAAAATCTAAGCCGCAACTCACCGTCTGTGAACGTTCAGTACTGTTTGCGTCAATGGCCTATTTACGACAAACAAAGGAAATTTAGAAATGATCTTTTGATATAGATATGTTGAACACAAAATGCAAGTTTCCATTTGCTCAATAAGAAAATACATAGACCAATAAGCAGGCTTTAATATTACACTCTGGCAATTTCAAAGACGAGCTATCGTAGTTTCATCTGTAGTTTGCTCTTTCAATATCTTGAAACACGGCAATGTTGTTCGGACTTGCGCTTCTAAAAAATGGATTCAAAATAGCCTGCAGAATTCTGAGCAGAAATGAAGCGCATGAATAATCGTTTGGAAATGCAAATAATATTTGATTGGTTTTCGTTAATCCCATTAACATAGGGACGTCTCATAAGCTGTTTAAATAGATTAAAAGTGAGGTAAAAATTCGTTAATGCAGCATGCTCTGAAAACATTCCAGGACAAAATTTAGATATAAGTTTGTTATATTTTAATTGTTATAACATTTTTCTGCATATTTTTAGACTGGACTTTAAATGACCATATTTTTGGTTCACTCAAATTTTTTTTATTTAGAAGTTAAACTGTGCTCCGTTTTCATGAAATCGTTTCAAAGACATCAAAATATAAAATGATCACATAAATGAACATTTTCAAAACTGAAACATTTAACCTTGGCTGTTGTTTTCAACGCCTGGGATATAAAACTGCAAAGATTTCGACGGCAAAAAATTTAACACTCAATAAAAGATAATGATTCATGTTTATTTTTACCAACCGGGTACCTTTAAAAAATTCATCAACCGCAGAGAATAAAACCATAAAAACAGAGATCGAAAATGCTCAAGAGAGCAGTAACATCTTTAAAATATTTCCTCAGTTCTGCAAAGTGACGGATGGCAGATCGAGTCCGTTGAAAACAAATAGGTTGGTACCGAGTTCCTTAAGAAGTGTTCCTACCCTAAAATTCATATCATTTACATAATTTTTCAAATTTCACTTTTCACATTTCTATTGCAGCTATGTTAACGAAATTACGTACAGATATGTAAAATTTAATTCTTAACACATTTTGTTCGAAAAAAGTTTTCGATTTTCGAAAAAAAGTTATTGCGCGAACATAAGAAAAAATCTATTTACCTGAGAAAAACTTTTCTACCTCTACAATTTTTTACGTAGAAGCGTGATTTTGGTCTCATTCGACGCGGAAGGACTGAAAGTACCCTGTAACGAAGGATTTGTCAAAATTTCGAATTAGAAAATATTATTCTTACACATGCGCAACAAGTGTCACAAAAATTTTTGAAAATCTCAGTTTTTTCCTTATTAAAATTTAATTTTGCAATTCAAATAAAATTCCGTTTTGCTACGCTGTTTTCACCGTTGTTTCGCATCGATTAAAATCCAAATTGCGCTTCTACATTAAAAATTGTGGAAGAAGTGTGGTTTTGCGCAAATATATATTCACATATATATTCGCACAGTGAGTTTTCCTATTGCGAAAATCGGAAACTTTTATAGTAGCATATGTGTTCAGAATTCAATTTTGCCTATCGGTGTGCGTTTTCGTTCACCAAATTGCAATAGAAATATACAAACTGAAACTAGGAAATTAATCTATGATTTTTCTGGGGAAGAAAGTTTTTGGACACATATAACAAAAAAAATTTTCTAATTGGAAATTCAAAAAAAAAGTCGTTACGGGTACCTACAATCCTCACGCGTCGAATGAGATCCAAAATCGCTTTTCTACGTAAAAACCTGTAGAGTAAGAAGAGTTTTGTGCGAGCATATATATTTTTTCTTATGTTCGCACAATAACTTTTTTCTATAAAAAAATTAAAGTTTTTATGAAAGAAAATGAGTTCAGAAGGCAATTTTACATATCTTCACTCATTTTCGTTAGCCTAGTTGCAACAGAAATGTGAAAAGAGAAATTTGAAATATTAGGTAAATTATACAGTAGTGACTGGCTGCGCTCAGTCACGCGAAAAGCAATAGTTCTTGAGCGAACCAACGTATGCAACACCAAACGTGCGAATCTGTTATTGTATTTCTAGATGAAATTAAAGACGATCTATTACTGCGTATTCTAGATGAAATTAAGACAATTTGATATTGTATTTTCTTGATGAAATTAAAGACAATCTGATATTGTATATTCTAGATGAAATTAAAGACAATCTGAGATTGTATATTCTAGATGAAAAAAAGACAATCTAATATTTTATATTCCAGGTGAAATTAAAGACAATCTGTTATTGTGTATTCTAGATGAAATTACAGACAATCTCTCATAGTGTTTTCTAGATGAAATTACTGATAATCTGTTTTTGTGTAATATAGATAAAATTACAGAGTTAGAGTTTCTGTCTTCGGAGTGCAAATGAATCTTACTGCCTATACGTAGCATTAATCTAAGAGTAATGAGTGCAAAATTATTATATCAAACACTAATTACTGAATAGCTGCTATGAAATTTCACATGAGCAGGAGCGAGAAAATATCAATTTTTTTAAAATCGAGGGGGCAGTAGATTTGTCTCAACAGCACAGATGCTGCTGTTCTGAACTTTGTATGTCCTTACTGTCATCCTTCTATGTCCAAAAATGTGCTTGACACAGACAAACAAATGAATGTATTTTCCTCTTTGATATGTAAATAAATTTAACAAATTTTTTATTACGTCACTATTTAATCCATGCTCTCAAAAACATGACGGCAATCATCTTAATAAAAGAATAAAAAGCAGACAGTGAAAAACTTTCATTTTATTTATCAATCCACGCCATAGCATTTTCATGAATAAAAACTCAAGCCCAAACTTTGATGACTTCACAAAGATCACGCAATATTTCACGGTCTCCTAACCTCATTAACTGCGTAGAGCAGTTTACAAGGACCATCTCCGAACCAAAACTTCGCCTTCGATTCGCAGGGTGCATTGGATTATGCGGGGGGTGTAAACAAATGCAAGCAGTTGTGAAGTACATGGAGTTTACGGCATTCCACAGCCTATTTGCACTGCCGAGAGGCCCGCTCTGGCCCCAAACTCGTTCCCCGCGGGACACTTCACATGCAGATCAGCTTTAGTTGCGCCCCCTGACCATCCCAATCGGCGAATATCTCACGAGCGCAAGCTTTTATGCGATTCTTCGAAATGGACGATTTTCCTGCGAGGCATGCGTGCTTTATACGTCGACGGGACGACACAAAAGTGGTGGCACAAGGAAGCTCAGGCACGTTCGTACGACGCCGATATGGTCGTATTGGAAGCAGCGAGTTTTGTCTCGAAGAGCACGAGACGCTCCAGTTTTATGGTTTTGAAATCGAAAGCGTCATTACTCGCCAAATTGGGAAAAGTGCTAGAAAATCCATTCAGGACCTCGAGGAACCAAATGCCAGGTGATTGTCTTGAACAGGCTCAAAATGTACAGGTTTAACCGTACAGTCTTGAAATGGATATGTTAAATGTTTCCGATTTAGCCAACTTGTACACCAACTTTCACGCATGTGATAACCGAAACTTTCATTGATGTTTAGTTTCACCAAAATATCTAAGAAATTGTGTTTAAGGTTCAAGTTTAAATCACTATAAAAGGAGTTGCTTTGTGGGTTCCCGGTTGTGACGATACGGGCAGACAATAGCGAGACACGCGTGGGAAGACTACGTATTGGCTTGTGGAGTTCACAAAAAGGTCGCCCTGACGCTAGAGAGAATTTGATGCTCCATGTTTGCACGGAAGCGTCAGTCCAAACTCTATAAGTACACACTTGCGAGACTTGTTTTAAAATAGCGTAATGGTGAAATCATATTTTAACTTCCCGTCTACAGAAGTAGGAAAATTGTGAATCATTTTTTTATTTGAACGCGTTTTCAGTTATTCCTATTCTAGTTGGCGGAACGAGGGTATGAATATAAAATGTCAGATTAAAACGTTCTATAGGAATGTGTAGAATAAAGTACTCGGAATTCATCTTCACAAAACAATGAACTGAAAATAATGTTTCAACTAGAGGGCAAGTAGCTATTCTTCTGTTGCTTTCGATATCTTCTTGGCAGTACTTAGAACCGCTGGATCTACTCGATTCAATCCCTTGCTTCTCGTTGATAAATTATAAAGAAATCGGAAACTGAACAAACCGAAATAGTATTCAGTCGACGTGTAGTTCCTTTACCGAATAAAATGCTCCAGTTTCCTCCTAGTTTCCGACAACTAGGACACAAACAGTCACAATAGAAAACAATCGAACGCAAGCAAACGAAGGTGCGAAGTTTCATGAGCACGGACTAGTGGTTGGTTGACAGTGAGAGTGCACGGAGCTTAAAGATGCAGTGCCGTCGCGACAAAGCGCTCTTTACATGTAAATTGATTTCCAAGCAGCCATAATATCCCCGTGAGGCAACACTAGACGTCAGCATATCTCATTAGGACGTTGTGTACGAGCCCAGGGCTCGGCGAGGTACTGTGAACGCCCGAGGCTGCGAGGACGATTCAATCCAGAGCCAAGTTCCATTTCGTAGGCTTTGTTTCCGTAACATCCTGAGAAAAGAACGTTCATGATTGCTTTAGAGAAAGTTAGGATAAAGCCAGAAATCATAAGCACGGAAGTTTGAGTATTTGTGAAGTTCATAGCACAAAGTATCCTAGAAAGACTTGGATGATCGCTTTTCCTGGATTCCAAAGATATAGAAGTGGAATGAAATGAAAGTTACTGCGTTACTTCAAGTTAACACGTGCGTTTGTTGCTATAATGACACAATGCCATCTTGGGTGATTTTTTACCTCATTTTACGTGTTTCAAGATCTATTCAATTGAAAAATACTCTAAAAATAGCCAGTGCTGACCGTTACGAGGATGTTGTTAACAAGGCGGCAGTCCGAGATAATGTTTCATTGTAAACTAATCTTCTTTGATTCGTGCTCTATTTTAATCCTCTCATAAATTTAGGTTCTAAATCCATTGTTAGAGAACGAATTTTGTTTTATCCAAAAACAACTTATCAATGCAAGTTTTTTTCAGGTTTCATAAATTTTTAATTTAAGGAAGTTTTTCGTAAGAATAGTTTTTTACCTACCTGATTTGAAATGTTTTTGAGCGTATTTTTACAAAGACATCAACAAAATACACCTCTTTTAGAGACTTTTAACAATTTTACTCCTTTTATTAAGTGCTCAAATATTTAATTCAAAATAAAAATAATGTTAAATTTAATCTTAATGTGTCAGCTAGTACTAATTCGAGGAAATTGTCTAGCGTAGCGGGAACATAATTCAAAATTGGCACCAAATGAAAATTTTGTCACGCAGAAGTTGCTTTCCATGTAACGTGAAAGCAATTTCCTCTCATACAGCCGATTTCTTGCACCGTAGTCGCGCATTATTGCAGTAGTTCTATCTGTGAACTTCATTGAGCGGCGCCAAACTACAGCGAAGGACTAGTAGCCACTATTTACCAAAAGTGGCTTCAGGCGAGTTGTTACGCGAGAGAAGTTTTTACTGCACTGAACTGATACTGGCCGTAAGAACTATTGACTATTAACAAAATTATAGGCCTAGCGATCTTAAGCCACACATACCGCGCTGAACTGCCTTCGTTTTTCCATCAGTGATGCAAGGGATGTGCAATAAATAATTAAACATTTCCTAATGAGGCTTACTAGAGTGCCCTTAAAACACATTGATGAGACATGAATTTATAGCATTTGCACATAAATAACTCCAATGTACAAAACTCAACATAGGAAGCGGAAATTTAAACTTTACATTAAGATATTTTTTGTCTAATTTGTGTACTCCTGTCAAGCTAAGAGTGACCAAAAATCATTAATGATAATAATGTTTAACTATCAATTATTCTCAAATGACAAGATTCATTCACTACATCGTCGTATATATGAAGGATGAACAATATAATCCATGGGAGCTCTACTTGTATCTTGCATCTATCAAAAATAGTCCTGAAAATTGATTACTAACTGAAGTCAAAGAAACAATTAAAATTATAACGCAAATTAAAAGCGCATTCAGTTCATCAATAATATCTTCCTTCTGGTCCGTTTCTCATTCCGATTTAACATAAAAGTCTGATTAGCGCAAGATGCTTGTCTTCAAAATTTGTTCTTCCAATTTTCCCAAATTCAGGACTGTAATTAGAAAACATCATAAAAAACGTAACTCTTCTCGATGACAACACCTGATATTACGTTATAGTTATTTATCCACGATGAGTAAATTAGAAACTAAACCCAAAACTAAACTGAAACCTTTATTGTACCAAAACCCCGGGTTTTATTCTATTGTAATTGTTGGATATGAGTTTCCAATTTACTGCTGTAACCAAACTCCAGAGCCAGGTCGTGTTTACATGATGTATAGTTAGGGCATGAATTCAGACACTCATTTAGGGTTTATACGTATTGATGATATAATGAATTATTAATGGTGCAATTGATATAATATGATGATATAGGGCTAAAATTATTTGAATATGCGATAACGCGATGGTAGGATTTGATTTGCAGACTTCGAGTTAACGTGTATTACGAATCATTCATAGTTAACGTCTGTCCCAAAAATTGGAAACAAATATAAGCTTCTAATACTGAGATATAAGCATCTACTGCTAACAAAAGAATGTGTCGCAATTTGTGAGAACTACACTCACACAAACTTCGATTTCTCTCCGTTCAGCAACGTAAATGTTGTCTCTTTAGTTGTAAGTTGGATGGCAATGCATCCTCATGAAGCTTGCAAAGAGTCTACAGTGCACATGTGTTCCTCTGGACGTACTCTGTTCCAGGATTTTTTTCCGATGTTAATAAATGCTGCACGAAAAGATTCATAAAATATGAAACGAAGGATCCATCATATCTCTGTGTGACATTTTGTTAAAAGCTCGCATCGACTTACGTTTGTTACCGGTAGAAAAGCTTTTCTGCTCATAAAAGATGAAATATTTTTCACCATAGACAGATGGTATCGAGGATTTTATACTCAGTCACGTGTGCCTCAAGCACGCCTCGCTCTATCAGCTCCCGCACTAAAGATGATAGCTTTGCACTCGGTGGCCGGAGAGCATCTCCGCGCACTGTTGAGTGCGTGGCAAGATTGAAAAGCCTTCAGACTTGTCACCAGGACGGAATCTTATCAGATTCCGAAACAAAACACTCTTCTTTTCTGCAAAATTCGAATAATTTCTCCACAAAGGTACCGTAAAACATATTTTTTGCACAAAGTTCTAGTTGTTCACTAATGAGCAATCATTCCATAATGGCTTCAATATCCCCGCAAAGAACTCTGCCGTTGCTTCCATTGGAAATCCATTAATGTTCCTAAATGAATTCATTCCATTCACTAATTCACATTTTCACTGGCTTGTGTCATCACTCTCATACGAGTATTAGGTTCTTGATTAAGAAAACAATATAGAAGAAACGTATCTTGTTCAAGTCTAAGAAGCAGTATTAGAGAAAAAGACAATATAACACAATAACAACAAATCAGATGCAGAGATTCAAGCTACATAAAATTAAAGCATGTTTTTACAACCGCAACAAAAATTGGCTGAAAATAACGCACATTAAAATGACATTAGATGTGAACACAACAGCAAGACTGAATTCACTACAATTAATACTTTTCCTGCTCACGTGTCTGTAACTTGTTGAAAACCGTGCATTTCCTCAGGCGTACGGGCAGTTTTTCAATAAATAAATTCGTTTTCCATCAAACATGTGTGGGCTTCCTACACCAGAACCCAAGCCTCAATTCAGAACCCAAAGCACAAACCCAAGGCTCAACCTTTTATTTGATGCGTTCAGAGAACCTACGCTCAACCTGAGAGCATCAATTATTCGTGATGGCATCGACTAGAGTGATGCAATGCCCCATCACTCCCGTGATGCATCTCGAGTCCAGTGGAACGTAGAGGAGACACTTCGGAAGACGCATGGGAGAGACACTCGCCATAGACGTTTCTAAAGACGCACGGGAAAGTCACTTGACGAAAACACGCCAGGGAAACGGGAGAGTCATGTAGCGTTAACACATGCGGGAAACTTGGAAGAAGGATATGTTCAAAACACTTTGAGAAATTACTGAAGTAATTACAGAAGTAATTACATGAATATATGAAGTAATTACATGAAGTAATTACAGAATTACTTCATGAAATATCAACAACAGACATGACACAAAAATAATTACTTCATCACCTACGCAAAAGTTACAGAAACAAAAGGAAGAATCATATGGATGGAGAATAATACGTAACTCAGCTTTGCAAAAGTTCTAGATACAGAAGGAAGAATCATAAATGACGTGAAATATCATGGTAAAACTAGGAAAAGAATTGGAAAATCATTCGTGTAATGACTCACGAAGGCGTATGTGCTACACTATTCTCAAGAAGTATGGAGCAGAACTGGAAAAACACGTGTAATAGATTGCAAAAACGAGACGAATAATTATAATAGATGATCATAGAAGTTCATGAACAAAACTACCCTCATATTAGAAACATAAGAAAATTGTTAAAACTGATGTATTTTTGTATTTTAATCCATTCCGCCCATTCACGAGGTATAAGAAGTGCATTGCAGCGTCCTTGAGGCGAGCACTTCTTAGTATCAGCTTATTACTTTGTGTTCAACTCAGTAGCAGGCATCAAAATGGGAGGTTCAAGCGTAGCTGTTTTTGTAGGTTCAGTCAGTTAAAATCTGTCGTTATCATCTAGGAAGATTCGCGCAGTGAAGCCAGCGCAACACAGCGTAACGCAGTAACGTTCCCGTGAGGGCATTTTGCTGCAACGTCTTAGATGGCGGCCAAACCTGCCGTGTGACTGCGCAAAACTGCGCCGCTTTACGCAGGTCATTTGTACCTCGGGCAGATAGTGCTGAAATGGCGACATTTTCCCGCACCTGCTGAACAGTCCCGGCACTGCCGGCTACTTGAATAATAAGCTGGTTGTCGATGGTCTGTCACGGTCATGGGTATAAAATTTAATTAGAGGGTAACACAATGTGTAATGAAAATTAGGGGGTAACACAGTGTGTAATGGAAATTAGGGGGTAACACAGTGTGTAATGAAAATTAGGGGGTAACACAGTGTGTAATGAAAATTAGGGGGTAACACAGTGTGTAATGAAAATTATGTGGTAACACAGTGTGTAATGAAAATTAGGGGGTAACACAGTGTTTAATGAAAATTAGAGGGTAGTACAGTGTGTAATGAAAATAGTTACAAAGGAACTGCGTTCATTTAATGCCTCCTAAATCTTCAGGTCTGATCTTGGGCTTAGCAACAGAGCAATGACGTGACATTACTGGTGATAACAATGGCACTAGTTTTGATAGAACTCATTTGAAGTAAACGATCATCTATCTATTATTTGAGCTGAACTTTTGACATTTTGTGCGTGAGTGATCAGATATTACAGAATTTACACGCACAGTATGCGAAGATATACAAACTCCAAACACATAGGTTTTTGAGCATATTTATTTTGTACTTCACAAATTATAAACTTATTCATAGAGAAAATCACAGTTGGACCAATACAGCGCTTGAAAAATCGAGTCTGGTGCCCGGGCAAATTTCAGTGATATTGACTAATTTTGAGCGTCACTGGAGACTTGAATTATACTCACAAACAAATTTTGATGACCTCGTGTTGCATTGGATTAATTTGAAAAAATGTGATGAAGGTAATCTTGCCTAAGTCATAAGCTCCAATGAAGAACTGAGGGCCCTAATATAAACATACTGTAAAAAATATGAGGCTACAATACTTCTTTGCTGCGAATATACTAATCTTGTGACTTGGGCTGACGCTGGGCAGTGACAAGCTCGACCTCACTTCTACTCTCGGTCACGCCAGAATTTAATTATTTCTGATTAATATTTATCAGGCTTTAGATTATTAAGGGCAAGCACTGAATTTTCGTAATAAATGTTCCTCGATTTTAAAATATCCATGAGATTTCTGTTAAGGGTTCGGCACTTAAAAATCTTTATCATCATTTCTAAAACTTAAATTATTATGAACTACCATCCTGAAAAAAGTATCACTGCATATTTCCTAAAAAAAATTAAATCGTGGTTACCTGCGTTCCATGAGAAATCAACGATAAATTGGAGCTAACTAATTTCGTCCCAACGATTCATCGAGTGACGTCACGATTTCTGTGAACAGAGCTGGAAATTTAGGAGCCATCGGTTCCTCCTCACCAGAATGAACAGTAACAATTGATCGTATTCCTGATCTATAGGAAATGAGAAGTACACGAGTGTACCGCGTAACTCTAAGTCACGCGATAAATACAAGCATTGGATACAGAGAATGAAAAGACAATAACAAACAAGATTGCAGATAGTAACGGAAGACAAATAAGAACGCAATTCAACATAGATGATAAGACAAATCACATGAGTTGCAGAGACAACACACAAAATAGTCCCATGCTTGAGACCTTTTGAATCGACAATGGATGGAAACAAAAGAAAAACTAAGCATCTGCGAGAGGTACAAAAAGGAAATTAGACTATAGAAGTGAATACCTTTTGGAATGTAAATCTTTCGTTTACCTTTTGACATGAAGTTATGTAAGTCAAAGTCAAACGTCCAAAGTTGTTTGAAAGAAGCGATGGCGAGAGACTTGCGCAGGCCGCACGCAAGAGACACAGAAGAGCAGTTCCCTAGTTACAACGCGTGCAGCATGTCATTAAACCTTTAATTTAAAATGCGCTCGCTTCTAAAAACTTTCATTTTAATTCCCAATACACGGATGATGCTTTTCTGAAGTTCTTTCATTCGTGGATCAAGTGTACACATTGCATTATTTTCCGCTACCTTGTCATCGCCTTTCTAAAAGTCGTGTTGAAACAATAAAATGCATCATGAAACACCGCGTTGAAATCGCAAAATTATTACCAGAGTCAAATTTGAATTTTAACAAATGGTATTCAATAAAACCCTAGAAGTGCATAGCAATATCGCCGGTACACTCGGTTCATTTTCCGAAGACTTTTGGATTGCGACCGAAATGAAGTCCAAAAATTTCTGTCAGCGCAATGTCAACAGTGGCAAGAGAGACAGCAAACACCCGCGTATTATGAGCGACGTCCGTGAAATTTTCCTTCAATGGAGGTCCATTTCCTGCAATCACGCAAAGTTGAATGGCATTCAAATAATATCTAGGAATTTTGTAAGCAGACTTTCGAAGCAATTGTGTATTGGAAAAAATCTTTGTTACTTTTTACTCATTAATATTTTGCAGAGCAGTTTTCGACATAAACGTTTGTCATCACAAATGAACGCGTATAGTATGCATCAAAAACTGTCTTTTTTTATGTCATCTGACTTACATTATAATTTCTATTTCTTATATATGTCTTTCCAACCAATTTTTACGCTTCCAGCGTAATTAAAAATTAAAAAAATTTTAATTTTATTTTTAATTTTCACGCTTCCAGCATCACGATATCATTTGACTCCCCCTGAAGTTACCACTTGTTTGAGTTAATTTTCCACAGACCAGCACCAGATGTTGAGTTCGGGTTTACCGGAGCTGTTGCGTGAGCTAGGCTGTATTTTTACTAAAGCCAAAGCTGCATTCTTTTTGCTACGTTTCTTGCGGATTGCGAACACGCGAATCCATGGAAGAAAGGAAAATGCAAATTCAACACGCTAGTAAATTTGAAGAAGTTCAAAAAGTTTCAATGTTGGCGTACCAGGCTCACAGAGGGGGAAGAGATTGCCAACACGAGTAAATTGCCTAAGTGTCTCATGGCTTTTCAGGTGTCTCGAAGACAGAAAGAACATCTCAATGAGAGAGCTGATGTCTCATCGGAAGTGCGAATCTTCGATGAGCTTCAAGTGTCTCAAAGCAAGGTGTTGTTCACTCGTTCGTTCGTGTGCAAACAAAATGTGATAAGTACGATAACAAAACATTTGCTACGATAACATATGTAGTTTGTGTGTATCCTGATCAATGTTTCATGCTGCCTGTGTTTTATTGGCAATGATAATGCAGTAGCTAAATCAGCCCTCAATTCTGACTCAAGTCATTCAAGTGTTCAGTAAATGTGAGATGTATCAATTTAACTTCTGTTAAAAAGCGTTCCGACTTCGACTTCCGGTTATACCCTTAAACTTCAAAGTAGAATCTAATGAAAGACCGCAACCGCCCGTGCCCTTATGGAACCAAATGGCGCTGGTAGTATTACCAGGTCTCACAACTGGTGACTCCAGCAACATCAACCGCTGCTCTCCAGCAGGTTCTCCTACATCTGGTGCCCCCAGCAGCATCTGCCGCTGCTCTCCAGAGCATTCGAGAACGTTTCTAATAAACAATGAAGCTGCAGGCTAAAGAAGCGTAAACCATGCAACGCAGTGCAATGCTACGCCTAATATCCGTAGAGTTTTCTGTGAGACACCAGTTATAAATGCATCAAACTGAAGCCCAAGTGTCTCATCAATGAAACACAGGAGCATCTCTAAATCGGGTCCGGAGACACTGGTATGCATCCTAATCTTGAGTGTCTCATTGATGATGCATCTGCGTGTCTCGGTTTTGGGACAAACGTTAGATGCACCTAGATGTTTCAAAATAGGGCTATTCTTTCTTTCAGTGTACGCACTCGTTACGTGTGCACGAAAAGCTTGTTAAAATTTCCGATCAGCCTGCTTTCTTTGTTTTACATGTACAATACATTGTTTCCACTCACTTTGCTTTCAATGACATCGGTTGCTATCGCAGAATTGTTAATCTCATGAGTCAGAGCATTTGGAGACTGTGTCCCTGGAGACGTTCTTATTAATCTTGACCATCGCCTTTTGTGACCGGTAATTATGAAGCTCTTTCAAAATTAGAGCAAGGTCACCATAGGAATACACTATTTATGTTTTTCTCTCAATATTTTATACAACTATTGACACTGCTATTATGACACTTTTGATGGTTTGTTTACCAATTAAAGATATCTAAGTTAATAAATATTGAAAAAACCATTGTAATTCATTTTAGGCAGTAACTCTGTTGAACATTAACTGCCTAACCTCCTTTTCTCTTCTGAGTTTATTCTCACATACTTGATTGGTTGGGGTCCTTATAAGTCCATTCGAAAAAGGTGGCGTTATAATTAGAACTAAAAAACATGCTTTCCTTGGAAACCAATGAGCAACCGAAAATGATGAAGCTAAGGCCACCTCTTTCTGCATCACCAGGAAGAGGATATGGATTACATACGGGTCATAGTGTGCATTACTTGTAAACATCTTCTATTTAAATTTCAAACGATTAGCTTCAATTTAAGTTCCACACGAATGACTCAATTAAAAAAATTTCGGAGATTGGAAGATTCATGGTTAAACTCGAGTAGTTTTCCTCACACATAGTTCTGATGATGTATGCGTTCGGCTACCTACAAGCATTGACTTGTGGATAAGAGCGCTCAAATTTAAAGAAGTTGAAGGATGTTTAGTTAAGGTTTGGTGGTCGTTGATACCTAATTCAGTACATTGTTGAACCTTATCTTCTGGTCTTCGTCACATCATGATTCTCATCACCAACAACGTTACTAAATTAAGTCCTTTTTCCGCCGCTAATGATGATACTAAAATGAACTTGTCACGCAACTATTCCGAAAATAAAAACATGACCAAACTAAACACTTGTCTTTAGACTCGTGAGTGGTCGTTCAAGATATCTTCCCGCTCTATGCTTAACTTTACAGTAAATTTTTACTAGACAGAGTCACGTTCTTTCAACTACTTCGAAAAACTAACTACAAAAATATACTTCTTCAAAGGAAAGCTAACATTTAAAAACGATGCACAACAACATGGATCGGCTTCCGCTGGCTCGTAACTTTTGAAAGAATTTTTGTCAACGTATATTCGTATTTGAGAAACACATGGCAGGTGTGCTTTTATATAAATATTTATATTCTGACTCGACCCTGTGCTCAAATGATTCCACATCCTCGCTGAAATTGAAATTAATGTTCGTTCTGTCAAAATTTTCCACACAAGACTCTCCAGAAACAATTATTTATCGTTCAAGCATATAAAACCATGAAATTCTGAAACTTGCAGAGGGGATAGGAAAAGTATACGTTAAAAATAACATATATTGTAACATTATATTTCGTCTACTGTGTTAAAAGTTAAGTTACACGCGTGTTGAACCATTAGTTGCTTAAAATGCATAATATTAGGATGAGCAATTATTTAAACATGTATTCGGACCCTTGTAACTTCATTATTTTCGGTATTACCATATTTTTTTCTACTACAAAACACTCGTGGTCAGCACCTGTGCGCCATTTTGCAGGAAAACGTCGGTCCACCCCGGCTTATGACTACGAATTTCCGGACTTATAACTTTTTGCTATCTTTTGCAGTGTAGAATTCATTCAACTGCGCATGCGTGCCTGACTGTTCTGTCTTTCCTTGGTTGCCACCATTCATCCAAGTATTTTGCGCGTTAGCATTTCAGTGTCTTGCGAGCCTGGAGTTTTCAGCTGAGTTTGGCTGAAATAAATACGAGTTCACCAACTTCAATACATTTTAGTTTTTGCCCCAACGGCGGTTTTTTGCTCTTGCCCAAAGCGTCTCTGTTTCTGCGGCAAACATATTCTTCCTTTTCTCACATTGCTCGTACCGAAGTAGAGTAAGATCACCAGTTTTATCCAATCATCTAAATTTGCAGCGCTTTTGATGGTTTTCCTTTCCTTATCGAACTAGCTAATTCTAATGCTAGAATTCACTTGAAAGAATTTTTTACCTCTCTCTCGCGTTCATTCCCCAGAATACATTCACAGTCTTGCCTTTCTGTACGTCAAATTTCGAGGTACGTTGCTGTTATTTCTGTCCTTCCGTTCATTTGATGCCAGTTTGCGATGATGTCCGGCCGTTTTTTGCGACAAAAGCATGTCCGACATTCCTCTCAAATTTCACCCAAGCCATTTTACCATTCTTGGTTTGCCCGTCCCTCTATATCACGTTAGCAATGTTGTCCCCCACTATTTCGAGCCGTGACAAAGCTTTCAGCGGACTATGTTTGGCCGATAGCATTCTGTCTTGCTCTGCTGCGTTTTCCTGGAGATTAAAAAGAAAGGGCAGACCGCCCAGCCAACGGCGGCGGCAGCAGCAGTTCGGCACTGAAGGAAATCCAATCACGCTTACCTAATTGCTAGGCGCTGGCGGCTGTTGCCTCGCCGCCCCCAAAAGAACAAATGATTCCTATTTTCCAAAGCAATTGATGGACTCCTCCACAAATCCATTGATAGCCACTGCAAGCGTGCTGGTCGATAGAGATTGCTTGCTTTATCTCACAGATGATCTTTTTCAAGCCTTAATGACATCAGCCCCCGGGGTGAAACTTATAGTTATTTTATTCTGGGGTTTTAATTATAGATTTGAAGGTAAACTGTTTCATATACCGTATTTTCGGATTTGCGTTAAAAAGTGAATAGAACATCAGCTGGTAATGAAATGTAAAGATACTCTGGTCACCACAGGGAGAATTTGTTCAAGGTAATGTCATTCTAATTATTTTGCGATTGCCAATGCTGCTCTTAACACTGAAGTCATAGTGTATTCAATGATCACTTAACTATTTGTTGAGAATTCAAGTAGAACTAAAATAGAGTTAGCGTTTGCTTTAATCGACAGGATTACAGTCATTTCGACGGATGCTAGGTATCTCAATATGCCTGCCATACGTACCAAACTCTACAGCGAGAGGCAAGTCCTTTAATTTGGCAAAAGCAATGAGGGCGTAATTCTGCGAGAATAATTCGAGCTTGTACAGAGCATGATCGGCATTTGATTTCCATGGATGAAAAACCAACGCAACCTTCTCTAAATTAAGATCTCCAGTTACAATAGCTTTGAGAGCAGCCACAGGCACAAAGATGCTTCAGTGCACAGAAGACTTTCATTTCTCTTGCACTTGAAAGACTCCCATTTCATCCCAAAAAAGCAAGCTCTTAATTCTCAATGCATAAAAAGTAATCAGATTTTTATTTTCTGTATTTTTCAACTTTATCATTTTTCTCACGTTAAGGTGTTTTACACTAATTTATATACCTTTGATGTAAGATCATGAATTGCATATTTTATGGTCAAAATTTGCCAATTACTCATCTGAAAAAGTTTCTTTCACCTCCGAATATTTGCGCTGCGCGTTGAATTGCAATCGATCCTCGAGGCGCACATCTACTGATGTGAAGCTCATCATGAAAAATTAGACTCGGTATCCCCAGTCATTAAAAACTTGATCCAAGCACAGCGTAACTTGAATAACTGAGGCTAATTTTCGTCCTTAAAAGTTCGGGTTTGCTGAAGATGATGTTGAGTAACTTGCATTTTTTTTTAATTCGGTTTAAGAATCTTGTGTCTTTGATTAATGGCAAGATGTAAAATTAAATACAGTTTTACATAGGGAAAACCAAGTTGATGTTTTTCATGATGTAGCAAACATTTATCAAGCATTCCAAGCAATCGGCCAAATATTTTCTAAACTTGTTCATTCGAACAGGCAAATTTCAACGTTAGATGGGCAGTTAAGCTGTGCACAGTGATTAAAAAGTTACTGCCCGTTCAAATTTTCATCAAAGTGAATGTCACGATTGAAAAAAAAGTCCAGCAGGAATGGCACAACGGAGAAAATTTTTGGAAATGAAACCTTTCAGAATCAATAAAAACTTGAATCATTCCTTGAATTCCTTGAATTGAAAACTTGAAAAAAAAATTAAATTAAGGCGAATAACTTTATTTGTTGCTAAATTTAAAACAAATAATTTTGACCTATTGTAAATACAAACATTTAGATTGATGTTTTTAGGCGAATGTTTTGTCATGGAGTAAAGCACAGCAAACATTTGAGTTATCTAGGACAAACTCAACTTCATTCTTTCCAGCCTAATCAGAATTATCGAGTTGCATCTCCAGGAAATACAGCAAAATAAACCTGGTGATCCGTAACCTTACACGTGAAGAACCATTTCAGTTATTCGCAGTCGCACCAGCATTTTTATTCATTTATGTGTCATGAATAAACATGTAGGAGCTCAGAGACAAATTCTGCAGCGTAGTGTGCGCAACATGGATATGAGATCGAGCAAATCCGACCTTTGCACGAAAACCTACGCATGTTGAGTAGAGTGTAAATCCCTTTTGGAAACGAAAACGAATGAATATTCGTTGAGATTCCGATTACTCCAATTATCATTTCTTAATTTATACCTGGTGGACGATGTACAAACAACAATCATCTAGCGCGATTACAAAGTGACAGACTTGATCATTGCCCGGGTCGAGTACTTCAACTAAACTGAACAAGTTATGCTGCAAAGTCCAAGTCTTGGGAGGGTGTAACTGTTTCTCTAATGCCAATAAGATTGAAGTAAGAAGCCTCTCCGTTTAAAATGAGAATTGGAATTGTTTTCTATCTCTAAGCAACGAACTCGTCACTCGATATTCCTTTCCTGCATTAGGAAGCTGAAATGCATTCTTGTGAAGCAAATAAATGCAATTTGACTCTAAAACTTTTCTCGAAATCCATACTCGAGAGCAAAAGGAGAATCTCAGAGAGAGTTTCAGGATAAATTATTTTCTTTCTAGTAATGTTTACTTTTCGTAATTATTCACAGAATAATGCTGCCAAATAAAATGGTAATACTTATATATACTGAGAAATTCAAATATTCACTCACTTTTTCATCCTGGAACACTTTTTTGCAATCATGCTCAAAATAAAGCTGAAATTGATTGTGATATCATTCCTCACTTGAGAGTGGCATCAATTGAATGGAGAAATTACACTTCTTTACACAAAACTGACGTAAAAAACTGACACTATATAAAACACGTTCAGTTTCATTAGAATTATGTACTGCTCATGAATTTAACTGTCTTGAAGCGTGTGAAGCCTCAGCGACAAGCATCTAGCAGAATTTCTGAGCAATTTATTCATAATACTTTGATTTTTTACACACTACATATTTACTAAACCTGCTCCCAAAAAAGAAGTCTCCACTGGAGAGAAGAAAAATGCTAGCAAAATAACTGTCGAGACGGTGACTGTTGTTCCTATCCCAAACCAAATGAAGCCAAACAATCACATCACACGTCAAGGTATCGATGCTCTTCTCGCAAAGGTACTGAACACACAGAGTACAGACCAAGGCTAAGTAATTTCCACGCATAGAAAATGAAACGGAAGCACAGGCTGAGGCTAAA